>JAHWFO010072354.1:1997448-2154014 GCA_023313115.1 Rhysida immarginata
GGTTAATTTCTTGTTTTGATTTAAGCAGTTAACAGTTAAATCCTGTTACAATGTACTTCAAGGGAACTGGAAATTTGTACATTATCCCGAGGTGCACATTATTCTGAAACTGGGAGGTGGGGGAGGCTTGTAAACAATGCATATATGCATAGAAAAACATAAGAATACATGAAGTGTAGCATTTTACGAGGGTGGGCTGAAGAGTAATGCCTCCATGGCTGTAACTTTTTTATTTTTTAACCGATTTCCAAAATTCTTTTTGTATCTGATACTCACATTTCTCCTCTATGTAATGCACTATTCACTTTTCGACATAGTCCCCATCCCTTTCCACACATTGTACCAACGCGAGACTAATCGGGTGAACCCGTCGGAGAGGAATTCCGGGGCTGTCGTCGACACGAGGATTGAATGGCAGCTTTGGATCCTCTTCTGCAGCACGATAACGCCCGTCCGCACACGATCGTCGCACATCAGAAGGGGTTGCAGCGCCTACAGTTTAAAGATGATAAACTGCAGTTCAAAAGTGAAAGACTTTGCACCTTGCGACTTTCACCACTTCCCAAAGAGGAAAGAGCACGTTAAGGGGCATGAGTTGCGTTCTGACGACGAGGTGAAACCTGCCATTCGGTCTTGGTGTCGACAACAACCCCGGATTTCCTCTCCGACGGGTTCACCCGACTAGTCACGCGTTGGTACAATGCGTGGAAAGGGATGGGAACTATGTCGAAAAGTGAATAGTGCATTACATAGAGGAGAAATGTGAGTATCAGATACAAAAAGAATTTTGAAAATCGGTTAAAAAATAAAAAAGTTACAGCCATGGAGGCATTACTTTTCAGCCCACCCTCCTATTTTAATCAATACAAATACAGCATACATGTAGTACTACAGTTGGTTAATTTTTTAAAAATTCTCTGATTTTTTGTAAAATTCCCTGACTTTTCCCCGTTACAAAAAATTCCTGACCTTTCCCGGTTTCTAGTCACCCTGTTACATGCACATTTACATAAAACTAAAATTAAAATAAACAAACACATGGTGGTATGATCTTACTGTATTGAAGATGGCAGTGCATCTTAACGTATTTTATGCACTGCCAGTTTCAAGTTTCGCATGGGCTGTATTGACCAATCAGAGCAAGACATTCGAATGATGTACATTGTAATGAAGTGAGAATTTAACCAAGGGAACGTAAAATTTGTACGTTATTCCGAGGTGTACGTTAAAGTGAGGTATGTTATTCTGAAACTTTTAGCGTTAAAATACCTAGATTTCGACCGGGGATTTTAAACTTCTACGTTATTCTGAAATGTACGTTAAAGTGAGGTACGTTGTAACGGAATTTTACTGTAGTAATTTCTAAAACTGTATTCGGTGCTTGTTTGAGGCCATCATTTACGAGGCCTTAAATACTTTTCTGGCTGTACAGAGGGTTTTAGGAATCTGTGGTAACAATTAGCATATTTACATGTGACGCATACATTCATTTCATGTGAGCTATCACGTGGAGCATTGTTAGGGCAGGTATTAAAATAGTTAATATTCAAACAGCGAGCTAAAAACATTGGGTTATGCTGCTGAAAATGTACAGGTATTGGGAGGACTACATAACAGCCCTTTCCTATGTCAAATTCAGCTATTCCGAAATTATGAAAGCATGCAAGAAGCGAGGCTTCGTAGTTTCCAAGAAAGGGATATACTGTGTACTAAATAACGTAGCTGCTACTTGGTGGCAGAGCTTGTAACTTCGCACAACAGAGGCAGAAAGTTCAAACTAGGACTCCTCAAAATTTCATCTGCATCGCATTGTTCATGTTGTAGAAATAAATTGTGGTGCATTACATTTTGAGAACGCTCCTTGTAGCGTATGTGAACTCGGAATATGTCAGTATTTTAAAGCCGAAAGCATTAGACACCATTTTCAATGTTGCAACCTTCATAGATATTGAATTACATTTATTTAATAAGATAAGCAACACTTTTTGTTTTAGTTGCAAACTTTTGATGTAACTTGCAATACCTTTTCAGGTGGTCGACATTCTTAGCAAAGATAATTTGAAGAGTTCCGGACTATTAAAAGAAAAGTTTGGCTTGTGTACAGATAAAGGTAAATTGCTCTTGAACCTAAAGTCTCTTATTGTTATTAATAATAATTGAATTTCATTCTTTTCATTAGAAAATATCACGCTTTTGTATCATCAAGTACGTATAAAATCTGTAAATAGAGATAATAAAAAATAAATGCTTCTGACAACATAGGACAGACATCAGACACAAAAGAAAGTTTGGCCCTGAGCGCTGTGCTCAATGCCCTACAGATCATCAGGGCGAAAAAGCCAATCGATGACGTTTTAAAAAGCAATGAATTTTACGTTGATAGCCAGCAAGGATAAACCAATCACTGATTATTAACATCGCATAAAAAGTTTACAAAAATAACAAGCATAAAAAAAACAATCAGAGAAATTTCCACGACAAGCTTATTTACCAAGACACAAATACAAAACTGACCAATCAATGAATTTTAATAACATGATTCAAAACAAACTTACTTTACAATAAATTTTGCAAGGGGCAACCAGTCGGCCACTGGCATAGAACCGTCATCACTATTCAGTAGCTGATTGGTTGTCCCGTTGTTTACAATCTCAACAGACTCTAGAAAACTAAACAAGGTAAAAGACCGGATCCCAATTGATGAGTGCTTGGGTGTTTATAAGTTTAAATATGCTACGTGTGACCGTTTTTATTTGGAGAATTCGCAAAGAGGAATTAAAAAGTGGATGAAGGAACATATTGCCTGTGTTACGAATACAAAACTGGGAGTTTCGTTATTTGCTGATCACATTTTAGGAGAAAAACACGATTATTCCACGGATTATTTGAAATCACTCATACCGTATTTTATGGTAAAGAGGCCGCAGCCTAACTATTAACCTCTTCACGACCAGCCTAAATTTTGAAGAATATCTTCCAGGACCAGATTTTATGTACTATTAGGCAAACCAATGACGAACATGCGTTCGTCATGTACAATTTTGTAACAATACTTCTGTTTCAGAATCAATATTTATTTCAAAATCAGGATCTTCGGCATCACAACTTGCATCAACCTACCGTATATACTTGCGTATAAGCCGATTTTTTTTTTCCAAAAAATGACCCCTAAAAACCACATTCGGCTATGTGCGGGTCAGAATTGATGAAAACTCTTATAAGTGGAGTTTACAAAAAACTAAGCAATAATTTTATTTATTAATCCGTTTAGATTTCATTTATTAACCCTTTCACTGCATAAATAAATTTCTGATAAGATAAAAGTATTCTCTCTCTCTTTGCAACATAATGAGAATCTCTAAAAGGCTGTGGCAGCCTTATTGGAAAAAATATGAGAGGGGGAGGGGCTTCAAACGAAACCAGCGCATTTTTACGTGTTCTCTCATTGCAATACATACTGTAAATACATTAATCTAAACAGTTACGGTATTCAAAATGGAACATCAAAGATTCAAGAAGACTAAAAAATTCGATTTCGAAACTTTTTGAACATCGATACTTGAGCTACCATCGATACTATCGCCAAGCACTAGACCTTAACAGCACATTGTTCGATTATAAACAATATACAGTGCAGTATTTCATGTCTTTTTCCTCAATTTTCCATCCACTTTTCCATTGTTAAAAGCAAATGCTCTGGGGTCTGGTGATTTGCCCCGTGGAAGTGTGCCCCAAACTGCCGCGTGCCTTTTGAACATCGATAGCCTACTGTCGTGTTCTTGCCAAGTGCGTCTTGAAAATCTTCCAAGAATGTTTTAATAAATAAAGTTATATGGTTATAATTAAAATATATTATTACATACACAAAGAAAGATCAGGAATCAGTTTCCACAAGCAAAAATCAAGAATACATAAGTAAAATAAAAATGCATTAGGCCTACTGAAAGATGATCGAAACAAAATTGAAACCACCACCGAAAAATGGTTTATAAAATATAAAATATTTCAAATAATTTTTTTGTACCTGTTAAGCGTTGTAATTTTAAAGATTATATAGGGTGATTCGAATCGTGTGTAAAACAATTTAAGGGGATCAAGGTAATCATGGGTTCGAATTTGAACGCGAACTGAGATAGGCCTAGGAGCGAAAGTTTGCCCCAAACTTGAAAATTGTCCAAGAATGATTTAATACGGTTATAATTAAAATATATTATTTTGATGTTCTTATTATAAACTTATTCTTTTTGTAATAAAAAATTTTTTCCCTCGAGCGTTGCATTTTTTTTTTCCTTTTTTGCCTCGGCTTATGCTCGGGTCAAGGCGTTTTTCCACTTTTTGGGCTCAAAAACAGGGGGTCGGCCTATGCACGAGTCGGCTTATATGCGAGTATATGCAGTAATCATAATCATCCATTTTTACACAAAAAAGGAGCAAAATCATTGTTGCTTACTGTGCAAATACAGCGTACGACGGTGTTGAAATTAGCAATCAAAGAATAAACGCGATGGTTCCATCTATCGACAGGAAAATGGACTCATAAAAGAATAAACTGTTCCAAATGATTTTACTCTCTCATTCCTGAAAAACCATGTTTTCATTTCATTAATAGAAGTAATAACTGATTGAACAGAGGATCTAGCTTGACGAACGCATGTTCGTCACTGGTTTTGAAGAGGTTAAAGCGAAAATTTTTGCTTACGCGGCCTAACCAATGCTACAGTCTATCTATTAAATTATTTTTCTGAATAAACTTGCATATACACTGTCATATCACTGATTATAATCACCCGCTTAGTAATGGGAGTAGCCACCCTTTGCCGCTATAACTGCTGCTAGGTGTTGTGGCATGGACGCAAGAAGTGCGCAATATGTGTCCGATGGTATGGCAGTCCATTCCGCTTGAAGCACTGTCCACACAGCTTCGAGAGTCATAGGTGGTGGGTCCAGCTGCCATACATGGCGAACAAGATGATCCCACAGATGTTCGATTGGATTGATGTCCGGCAAATTTGCAGGCCAAGGGAGCACTCGAAAGTCAGTAGAGTGTTCCTCGAACCAATCCAGAAGGAGACGTGCTTTGTGGCAGGGTGCAATGTCCTGCTGGAACACACCATCACATTGGAGGAACATCGTGAGCATGTACGGGTGCACCTGGTCCGCTACGATTGACAGATAGCCGCAGACATTCAAATTGTCCTCTAGACGAATCAGTGGACCTAACTGCTCCCAACAGAAGATCCCCCACACATGCACACTAATCCCACCAGCCTGTTTCCAGCCCACAATAGCCTCCTGCAGTCTCTTTTCATGGCATTCACGTTGCACTCGCCATCGCCCGTCAATCTTATGGAGCAAAAATCTTGACTCGTCGGAGAAGGCGACCTTAGCCCACTCGTCTTTGGTCCAATGGCGGTGCTCACGTGCAAAGTCTAGGCTTCGTTGACAATGATCCCTGGTCAACATGGGTGCAGCAACCATGCGTCAACTTTTCAGGCCCATCTGTAGCAGGGTGCATTCAACGGTAATGTCGGATACACGTTTGTTGAATCTGGTGATCAGTTGATGAACTGTGGCTCTCCTGTCACCTTTTACGAGTCGTCGTAGGCACCTCTCACCCCGTTGGTCGATGGCTGTAAAAGTGATGGTGTTGGGACGCGATTTCTGTCCCTGCTGTCCACTCTTTGTACACCTTCACTACAGCGGACCGTGAACAGTTCACAAATCGCACCGTTTCGGAGATGGTGCTACCCTTGCAGCGATAGCGTATTATCATCCCTTTTTGGATGTCCGTTAAATCCGGACATTTAGCAATCTTGAGGCTCATGCACCTTCCGTTTGATGCACCAGCTTTAAAGCTTTCTCAGCCTGTTATGCAAATTTTGCGATGTGTAATCGTTGTTGGGGTGAACCATGCGTGTGCCTTGAAAAGGTGCTGGGCATAATTCATTGATATGACAGTGTATATAACAAAATCTTAATTATAAAATTCATTATTCTTTTGTGATGAAAGAAATTGTCTTGTCCAAGTAAATTTCGCCTCTTTACGGATTCTAATTATCCGATAATTGTACCTAAATATTATTATCGTACTAGAAGCGAACCCACCCGATTGTATAATCAAGAAATAACCCATTGTTAGATTTTTTTTCTTTGTTGTGACAACGTCCACCGTCACTGATTTTGTATAAATGATATAATTAATTATTCATAAATGTCCATTTTACAACACAAAATTTTATTCGTTTGGACAATAATAAATTCTTTTAATAAGTGGTTGAAAAATAAATTGCTGTCAACTATTTCCATATTATTTAAGATTTCTTGCGGACAATATTTGTTTAATATTATTGATCTAAGGAGTTTAAATGATTAATTTTAAATTTAAATGTGGTCAGTCTCCTTTTAATGGGGAAAATCATAAAATTAATAAAAACAAAAAAATAAATAATAAATAAAGTCACCAATCTTGAAAAACGATGAAGAAACTTGTGAGATGGAAGAAAACTCAAAGGATGTAGTCCATTGAAGATGATGTTGATAGCAGAAATAAACAAAAATAGAGATTAACAATAAATGGACACTACTTTTAAACAACAATTACCCTAGTATACAATCATAACCAACAATTACAACCAACTTAGCTTCATCATCTTTATATCGATTGTTAAATTCTTATTTCAACTGTTTTCACCATTCAAAAATGTTTTATCCTACTGATGATGAGAAATATTCTCGAAAACGTTTTTTTATATAAATTTTATCTTCAAAATTTCATCTGTATTTCATAACCAACATTTCCTTCAAGATTATCGTTTTCCACTATCAACATTATCTTCACAAGACTTCATCTACATCCTCAATAGACTGGGTTTATTTCTGCTATCAACAACATCTTCAATAGACTACATCCTTCGAGTTTTCTTCCATCTCACAAGTTTTTTCATCGTTTTTCAAGATTGGTGACTTTATTTATTATTTATTTTTTTGTTTTTATTAATTTTATGATTTTCCCCATTAAAAGGAGACTGACCACATTTAAATTTAAAATTAATATTTGTTTAACATAAATATAAATAAATTTTTGATTATTATTATTTCTCTCTTGTCATTAATTTCATAGATTAGTTTGCAAGTTTCTTCATAATTCCCAGTTTCGTGTTTGCTTGATAGAATGTGTTCTGCATATTTGAAGTTTTTTAGTGAATTTTTTATATAAGAAGAGAAAATACAAGAATTATTAAGCAAAAACAAAAGATTAAGAGAACTATATAATTAAAAATTAATAAAAGACAATACCATGTAAACTAATAAAATTTAAGAAAATATTTAGCGAAAAACTATAATTGAATCTCAAAAGAAAACAATGTAACTGAAAAAACATTAACAATGAATAGACCAATATTGTTTAAAATTTAAAATACTCATATTGTAAGAAATTTAAAAATCTGTTGTAAAGAATATGAAGATGTCCGAAAGGACGAAAGTCGACTTATTCCAAACGAATAAAACTTTGTGTTGTAAAATGGGCATTTATGAATAATTAATTATTTCAATATACAATACAACTTGAGATAAAATGAATTTATTATAATCTCGTCTATAAGCTGAGATTTTTTTTTTTTCAAAAATGATCCCTAAAAACCACATTCGGCTTATGCACAAGTCAGAGTTGATGAAAGCTCTCATAAGCGTAGGGCTCTTATAAGTGGAGCACTCTTATAAGTGGAGTTTACAAAAAACTAAATAATAATTTATTAATCTGTTTAGAATTAGTTTATTAACCTTCCCACTGCTTAAATAAATTCCTGATAAGATAAAATTATCCACTCCTTGCAGCAGAAGTATTTTTGATATGGCTGCCGACACTTTTGATGAAAGTTTAACTTTCTGCACGTTATCCCAAAATAAAAGTAAAAAAAAAATCACAATTGTATTGTGAAAAATAGCATATAATAATCAACTACGGGAAAGGGCAAGGTAATCTAGAATGACAGGTAAGTCCAGTTTGCCAGAAGTGCTTAATGCGCATGCGCATTGTCATGTCACTGGATGACTTGTGGCGTTACTTCCGGCAGGGCGCAGTAGCCATTATTCTGGTCACAAAAGAAAACGTTTTCACGTAAAAAACAAAACTCTTACGCTGTATTTCTGAAGAAACGTTTATTTGTAAACTTACTATTTTATAAATTAATATTTCCTAATGCCTGCATAAATAAAGTTATTATGAAATAGTATCGAAATTATTATTCTCTCTATCTTAATTGCTAACGGTTCTGGCGAATCAATTTGGAAATCTTAACGAGAAATGATAACTAGTCCTAATGATAATGAAAAATACGTTATCGCGCTTATCTATGTGTTTGCTTAATGTTAACTATCTGCACATCGCGCGATGACTGATCATGCAACCCACAGAGGAATAAGAAATTTCTCTTCATCTGTGCATGTGACCAAGGTAAATGAATTTGTTTTAAAGACACCCCCCCCTCCACCTTCTAATGAACTGATATATACCCCCTTTTTCTATTTAGTCACAGTAAATTTCACATACCTTGGTTGCATGATCAGTCATCGCGTGATGTGCGGATAGTTAACATTAACTCTGAGTTCATATTAAAAAGAAATACGTAAGTACCTTTTACAATAATATAAGTCCCTCCTTATAATGGACATTATTATTTAATTAAAATAAATAGTATAAAGGATGAGAATTGTGAAGGAAATGAACAAATCGTCAGGTGTCACTATCGCACGACTGTTTTCATTGCCGCCATGTTTTGGTATCTGTGGAGGTTTCGATTTAGCAGGTTTCGATTTAATATAACTTACAACTCATTGTACAAGTATATATGATATGCATATTTTATATTTCTAGAATAAAATGATATTTATATCGGTGGAAGGATGGATCATAATACTGTTCCTATTAACAGGTGGTGGCCTTGCAGTATAACAGAGGGACATCAGGAGTTCCAACTAGTTTCGCCATTTATTCCCGGCTTTGTCAAGGATATCAAGGATATCCTTGACAAAGCCGGGAATAAATGGCGAAAATGATATTTAACACAATAAAATTGCAGCATAGTTTGTTAAAAAGAATTAGGATAGATTAATTCTTGGAGGAGGCCTATCCAATGTTGCAGCCGAACTAGCATTTGTTTTTTGTTTTTTTTTAAACGATGGATTTGAGCACTGTGGCCTAATTACCATAAAATATGGTACATGTAAAGATGAAAAAATGTTAAATTTTCTAAGTCTATTGAGATTATAAACAACAGGACAACCAATCAGCTACTGAATAGTGATGATGGTCCTATGGTTAGTGGCTGGTTGTCCCTTGCAAAATTTATTGTGAAGAACTGTATACAGGGTGTAAATGGACGACGTTTGACAAATTTAAGGATATGTAAAGGATGATGTGGTGAACATTTTTTATTAATAAACCCATAGTCCCAAACGAAAAGCGACGTAGCCACAGCATGTTTGATGCTCTGTTTTGCGTCAGGCCGTGGAATGGCTGTCTGAACTACTGTGTTGTCACTGCATTGGAATTTCAAGCGTGAAACCTAATGCGCGAACGTATATCCAGTGGAACCGTCCAGCGACCGTTGTATGATTGGTCAGGGGTCACAGTGTACACTGAGATAATTTGTGGCGATCTGAAATGGAACAGTCCAGTAACAGTTCTGTATGTAATTGGGTACGAAAGTTCTCGCTGTTTCCTGCCTCACAGTAAAGGCCATTCCTGAACTCATACAGCACAAAACGTAGAGCGCAAAAAAACCTTCACCCTCACGGAATGTTCCAAACTAACAACGAGAATTTCGTACCAAGCTGATATGCAAGATTATGTGATTGGAGAATGTGCTGTGCATCCGGACGGTACCATTTGAAAATAGCCTGCGAGCTGACAGTCTGTATAAGGCCTAAAAGATGCAATGACGGGACATCGTAGTAAACGTGCCTAGTTCAATGCTTGACAAACCAGGACATCAAACAAGCTGTGGCTCCGTCGCTTTTCGTTCGGGACTATGGGTTTATTAATAAAAAATGTTCATCACATCATCCTCTACATATCCTTAAATTTGTGAAACGTCGTCCATTTACATCCTGTATACTCGTCTGTAAGTCAAGATTTTTTTTCTAAAAAAATGACCCCTAAAAACCACATCACATTCGGCTTATGGATGAGTCAGAGTTGATGAAAACTCTCATAAGCGGAGTTTACAAAAAAACTAAATAATTTAATAATCCTTTTAGAATTCATTTATTAACCCTTCCACTGCTTAAATAAATTATTGATAAGATAAAATATCCAGTCTTTGCGGCATAAGGAGAAGTCTGTTTAGGTTAAAAGGCTGTGTGCAGCCATATTGCTGATAGGGCTGCCGACACTTTCAATGAAAGTTTAGCATTCTGCACTTTTGCACTTTATCCCAAAATAAAGGTTAAAAAAATCATAACTGTATATTATGAAAAATTGCATATAATAATCACCAGATGATAATCCGGTAATAAAACCAGGGAAAGTACGAAGGAGGGGGGGGGGGGGTGCTCAAATGAAACGGTTGCATTTTTAAGTCTTCTTTCATTGCAATACATCAATACATTAACCTAAACAGTTGTTCAATAGATAATTAATTCAAAATGAAACATCAAAGCTTCAAGAACATTGAAAAATTTGATATCGAAACTTTTTGAACATAGATACATGGGCTATCATCAATACTATCACCAAGCAAGCACTAGCGTATAAAATTTAATATATCTTATAGCACATTGTACAAGTATATTCAATATACACTTCATTAATCAGTGTAATAAGCATGAAATAGTTAAATAATTTGCCTTAATTCATTCACGTGTTTGGTCATGCTAAAAATAAGAAGTATGAATGAGGCAGGTCTAAATTTATTAAATATTAGCTTATGCATTTTGAAGCTTTCGCTTCCTCAACATATCTGAAATTGTTTTACTTTATCATCTTATTTCACAGCTCTGCTTAAAGGACAAGTACCACTAAAAATCACATAGTCTTTAAATTTTGTTAATTCATGACGTTTATAGTACACTTTCATTAATAATTTTTTGTAAAAATCATCATATTCCTTAAAAATCTTTGATGAAAATGGCAAAATACGACAGTGAGCGAAAAACTTCATCCGCCATGATTATGTCTAGCAGGCTGGCGCTGTGACTTCATCGGCCTACTGCAGAATTCAGTAGGGGAGACGTAAGAGAGCTAATTTAATTGCGTGATTTTTTAAAGTAAACTTATAATAAAGGGTTTCTAAATATTACCTTGGCCATTTTAATTCATTTAATGACCTCTGTGTACAGAATGTTTATTGAAATGTGTGTAACTTAGGTTAGTGAAGTCACGACTAAATGATTTTAAAAAAGGAGATGTTATATGAATTCATTGAATGAATTTGCAAACTCTTCTTAGCACAGTTTTACTCATGATTTTGACTTCTGACTTCGATTTTGACCATGCCTTATATACCGGGTGGCAAGAAATAACGTGAGGTGTTCAGAGCTCGTTAGCAAGAATTCTATTAAACCAAATGCAGTACATTTTGGTGTATATACTTAATGGAACATACAGTTTCGATTTCTGCAAAAAAAAAAAAAAAAAAGTACCAAAAGTAACCATAGGGGGCGCTTATTTCAAGAAAACAATGAATACATTTGCATAAGCGCGTTCCGTGTTGAGCAATCATGACAATAAAAGGCAAGGCTGAGGATTTCCCATCATTCACGAACGAATGGCCTGACGATGATGTTTACTCTGCCTGATCGGGCGTTATTAGTCAAGTTGTTTTATCAGAAGAGCGACAATGCAAGTGTTGCCCTTCGTGAATTCCGGCAGTTGACAAAGTTATGAAGAGGACCGATGAGCATAACTAACTTACGGAAAGTGATTGAACGATTTGAATCTACCGGAACTCTAGGAGTGCAACCAGGCCAGGGACGCAAACGAATCAGGCAGCATCACGTTGAAGTTGTAACTGCTGTTGTGGAACAGATGACTACTGTGCAGGGTACCAGCAATGCACATGCAATAGCACGCCAAACAGATATCCCATATTCGACGGTGAGGAAAATATTGCATAAGATATTGACATTTTATCCCTATAAACTCACACCTGTTCAACAATTGCTTCCTGGAGATGAACGTACCCGAACTGACTTTTCGTTGAGATTTTTAGCACGTATGGAAGTGGATGATGCATGGCCATGGCAAATTTTATGGAGTGATGAGGCACATTTTTATTGGAATGGTGATATCAATACCCACAACTGCCGTATTTGGGCTGCATCAAATCCACAAGTGTGTCTGCCAACTCCTATGCATTCGCCAAAACTAACAGTATGGTGCGGCTTTACTGCTTCTTTCATCATCGGCCCGTACTTTTTTGAAGAAATTTGTCCCCGTGGACGGTGACTTGTTCCGTCAATTCTGCCAGGTATGCCGATATGCTTGAGAATTTTGCGATACCACGATTGCAGGAAAAAGGTTGTCTGGATTCTACCATTTTTATGCAGGATGGTGCGCCACCGTACATCGAACGTCAGATGCAGCAGATCTTGCGAGAACGTTTTTCAGACAACAGAATAATTAGTCGTGCATTTCCCATGGTATGGCCACCCAGGTCGCCTGATCTCAACCCTTGTGATTTTTGGTTATGGGGATATTTGAAAAGCCTTGTGTGTCAAGCACATGTTCCTGACCTCTCAACCTTAAAGGATCAAATAACGTTACATATCACACTAATTAATGCAGATATGCTGCGAGCTGCCGTAGAAAATGTCGTGTACCGCATGCAGCTATTGGAACAGCACACTGGTGGTCATATTGAAACACGCTTGTAATTAAAAATAAAACATTGTTAATTGTTGTTACTAAAGTTGGTTTGTACGGTATTTGTTCATTTGACAATTAGGTATTCATTGTTTTCTTGAAATAAGCGCCCCCTATGGCGACTTTTAGTACTACTTTTTTTTTTTTTTTTTGCAGAAATCGAAACTGCATGTTCCACTAAGTATATACACAAAATTTACTGCATTTGGCCTAATAGAATTCCTGCTAGCGAGGTCTGAACACCTCACGTTATTTCTTGCCCACCTGGTACTTCGTTTGGTATTCATGTGTAACAATTATGCTCAAGAAGTATGAAAAAAGCAATGGGTAGATTTATGTGCGACAGATAAATGGAATCCAGGCAAAAGCAACAGGGTCTGCTGCTCTGGTCATTTTGAAAGTAGTGAATATGAGGTCGATCCAGTTGTTTACCAAAGAAAAAATAGGAAAAGAAATTATTCAAAATCACCACTTTTATAAGATGTGTAATCGTCCAAGCAAAAAAAAAAGGGAAAAAAATGTTGTATCTATATTCAAAACTCACTATAATCCAAATAAGTAAATGAAAATATTGCTTCTTATTAGACAGTTTGCGATTTTTCATACGAAAATCAAAAAGATAAGAAAACAAAAAATTAATACGACATTTAAAAATTTTTCATTTTCGTCTATCCACTTATGTAATGGAATTTTTCCAGATTTTTGTAGGGAATTTCATGTGCAATTTGTGCATGACGAAATGAGTGTGCATTTATCTGCGCATCAGCTGCCCAATTTATAATGGACGCCGAACACTGCTCTAGCTTATCAAAGAAACAGCTTGAACGTACAATGCATTTCGACACCACAAATAACCCTATTAAATAAACAGGAATTACCTACTACAGTTGCTTAAGCAAAATGTTGATAAAATGTCCATTCTAAAATGGGTGATAACTAACTTTCGAATCGACTGGAAGAATCCACTTTGAACAGGGCTGAATGCTGCAAGGGAAACAAATTTTCATTTCGTTAAAATAAAAAGTCGGTTTTGAGGGCACAGCGCAACTTGTTTGACAAAAACAAAAAATAATCATGAGCAAATACGATATTGCCACTTAAATTATTTAGTTTTCGTGAGTGGTTTATGATTATTTTCGTATGAAAAATCCCAAATTGTCTATCATTTAAGAAACAGAATCCAAAATGTTTTATTACTGAAAAATTAATCAAAGACTTTTTTTGTAAGGAAATTCAAATTTTATTGCTAAGCAGATAAAGAAAACTAAGTAGGAATAAATGTAAATATGCTATAAATATGTCTTAGTATCTTCGGTATTTAAACGCACAGTACTCCTCGGAGGGAAATTCTTTCCTGATAATGCTTACAACACAATTTGGAAGAACTTTTGTTCTTTTTCCCAAGCCTACTGTAGATCCAATTCGTAAATTGCTGATAATCTAGTGTATCTATTGGCCTGTATGAATACTAAAAGTTAATGAGATAACTGTCTAAAAATCATACAAATTATGAATATTAGTTGATGTGGGAGGGTCATTTTCCCCATCATGGCAGTTGCCTAGAAGTTCAATTGGCAAATCTTTTTATTTGCAACTCCAATTGGTATGGTCTAATTTCACAATTTTCAAATAATTCATAGAATGATTTTGAAAATCTCCATTGAATTTTTGGTGCTTGAAGAGAATTCAGAACTGCTATCCGAGACCCACTTAGCCATATCGTATACTTCCTACAATACTAAAAGAAACTACAGCTCGCATTTGAGCAGGCCGATGGCGTCACGGGGATTTAAAATGGAGCGCGACGGATTTTACGAAATACATATATAAACGCAGTTTTTATATATTTAGAGAGATTTTTGGCAATTTTTAATATTACTACATTAATTCATTTTCTCTCTAGATTATTTAGACAAAAATTAGTTTAAGTGGTCCTTGTCCTTTAAATATATACCTGTTTCATTCATATTTATTGTCACAATACAAAACTCTGAGACATTGAATATAAAATGAGGTTTAAGAATTTAGAGGCCCAACCTGTCTGTTGGCATTACCATATTTTTCTGAATATACACTTTTTTACATATGCGGGATGTCCAAAATATTTTCTACATGAATGACGAACGGATATATATTAAGAGACGGACGAGACACAAGAACCCTGGAATACAATAAATAATAGTTATTAATTAAAAATACAAATTAAATAAAAATCACTAACAACAAATTGTCTACTAATCTCTATAAGAAGCCCGCTGACAGGCACCAGTACTTACACTATGATAGCTGCCGTCCACGCCATTGCAAGGATAACATCCCTTTAGGTCAGTTAATTCGCATCCATAGAATATGCACTAGTCAGTCTGACAAGGACTTCCATGCTAACGCCCTTACTCACTCCCTTAAAGCAAGAGGCTACCCCAAATCTGTCATACGCGCTTCTATCTATAAGCATCGCAATTCCCGTTCTAACAACAATCCTAAACCTTCTCCAGCCATGGCCACACCTACGTTAGTTCTTCCTTATCATCCAACCTTCAATAGTATTAAAAATATCCTAAGGAAACATCAACATATAATTGACAACTCTCCTCTTCTCCATTCCATTCTACCAGAACCACCTAAAGTTTCTTTTAAACGGACATCTAATTTTAAAGATATTCTGGTCCATGCTGCTATTACTAAACCACGCACTTCCACTAAGGGATGTTCCCTTTGCAATGAAAAGCGTTGTGGCGTTTGCCATTTTCTTAACCATTTCCAGCATTGCTTCCTCCTTTACTTTCAAAATTAACCAGAACCTGACCTGCACTTCTCACAATCTAATTTACCTGTTACATTGCAAAGTATGCCAGAAACAGTATCTTGGTGAGACAGGTAATGCCATACGTGCCAGATTTGCCGGACATAAATTCGACATCCTTAGCAATGCTGACACCCCTGTCCCTAAACACTTTAATTCCCCTGGTGACTCTTTACAGGCCATCAGCCTTTATATTCTTCATAGTAACTTCCATAACAAAAAAGAGAGAAAGCAATTCGAGTCTTTTCTTATTTGGAAATTCAATTCCCTCACCCCTAATGGCATTAACCTTAGCAAAGGCACTATTCCCTCATAACCTTTCCCATATCCCTCTCCAACTTCAGCTATTCCTTAATTTGTCGCAAGCTCTATGGGCCCTTTTCTTTTTTCTTTTTTTTTTTTTTTTATCTTATGTTTTATTTCTTCTTTTCAATGTTCTTTCATACTTTTCTACCTTTGACCCGATGCTCTTACATGTGGGACTATTTTGCAGGGTGACTAGCGACCGGGAATTGTCAGGGAATTTTTTTTTTTTTAACTGGGAACGGTCAGGGAATCATAAAATCGAAAATTTTGAATGTCAATAATATTCTTTCATGACAGCCTCTTTTGTCTGCTGATAATCAGGAAAAATCAAGGAAAATTCAGGGAATTTTTTACGAAATCTTTTTAAAGGTTGCATTCTGTTCTATATTGCTGACTTGATTAAATAAAAAGAGAAGGTCCAGGAATAGCAATATGGTAGCGTCTTTATTGATGTTCAACGCGTTTCGAGTATTAACTCATCATCAGGAACTATGAACGACTACAAAGTTACAATGGTTACAACACCTGGTATATATGGGAGGGGTCCACCAATCAGAGGAAAGTAATTAACTCCGATTGGTGGACTTACAAGCAATGGGTTAAATTATATAGAAAAAACACATAGTTGTGTGAATACATGATTGGATATGTAATATGTATAAAAATTATAAAAATTAAAAATAAGTATAACAGCAAGACTGGATATAAGAGCCAAGCTAGATATGAGAGCAAACTGGATATAAGAGCCATAGGCAGATGTAAGAGCCAACAAAGCAAAACAGTAGCTAAGAGTTTCCATCCGGGAGGCTGTGGATTATTTTCATTTCCGGGTTTATTATTCTGTTGACTGCATCGAGTATTGGGTTTTTCTCAAAACTGAGCTGGTTATTTAGAATCTTTTCTCTATCAGTCATGAGGTGTTTCCTAATTATCAGGGCTTCATACGTGAGTATTCTCTGTGGATCTTTGATGAATTTGACAATGGACATAATTTCTTGTATTTCACCAAAACTGTGTTAGTTGTCGATAACGTGGTCTGCAAAGGCCGACTTGTGGTTTCTGTTGACCCAAGATCTCCTGTGATCATTGAATCTTATACGGAATGATCTCCTGGTGGATCCCACGTAGAAGCAACCACAAGTTGGGCATGTGAGTTTGTAGACCCCGCAGGCATTGTAGACATCATTATGTTGAATCCTCTCCTTCGGGTTTAATAGATATCCGCATTTGTTTGCGGTTCTATACGCAATTCTTAGCCCGTGATTTTTGAAGATGTTTGTAATCCTAGTTATCTCTGGGCCCGTATATGTAAAAGTGGTATATTTAGGGGATTCGGTTGTACCGTCAACACTATGGTTACGTGACTCAAGTGCTCGTCTCGTCTTTCGGAAGATAGTTTTTGTGATCTGGTCTGGGAAAGCATTTTTTCTTGCCACATCGTAAGTGAGTCTTAGTTCCTCGTTTCTGTCTTTAGCAGTGATAGGATATGATAGTGCACGATGGAAAAGGTAGTTAAGGGCCGCTGCCTTATGTTGTGGCGGATGGTTAGATTCGAAATTGATTATATTAGAGGTGGCTGTAGGTTTCCTGTATATGGAGAATTCCAGTTTTTTGGTGTTATAGTTTTTGTTCAGTGTTAAATCCAGGAAATTAACTGAGTTGTCTTTTTCTTCTTCCATCGTGTAGGAGATGCTGTCATGGAAACTGTTAAAATGATTTAGAATCTGTATTGCGTTTGTCTTCTCCCGGTTGAAGGCAATGAGCGTATCATCAACATACCTCTTGTAATAAACAATTGTTCCGTTCTTGAGGAGTGGTGTGACATGTTTTTCTTCCAGGGTTTGCAAGAAGTATTCTGATATGACTGCACTGATTGGCGAGCCCATCAATACACCCTTGGGGATGCTGTAAAATTTATCGTTGAATGTAAAATAACTCTGATTATGGATAGTATTAAGGGCGTTGACTATGTCAGAGCTAATGTTATCGTCCACTTTGTTGGAGGTCAATTTTTCTTTGATTATACTAATAGTTTCCGTAAAAGGTATATTCGTGTAAAGGTTTACGATGTCGAGGGAAATAAGGGTCAGATTTTCGTCAATGGTTAAGTTCGCTAGAGTATCCGTTAGTTGCACGCTATTCTTCAGTGTGTGGAGATTATTCAATGGGCAAATGTTCTTGATAATATCCGAAACTTTTTTCGCTAAGTAGTAGAAGGTGGACGACATGCAGTTGACCACAGGGCGGATCGGTTGTGTGACTTTATGTATCTTGATGAGTGCTCGGATGTGAGGGGGAGTCGGTTTAGCACAAATAACTCTAAGATTCTTAAATAATTCTGATTTAAAGTTTTTGGACACTGACTTGATATCTTTCTGGAAATTTGTAGTGGGATCCTTTATGAGCTGGGTGAATCCATTTTCTGTTATGAAATCCTCTATCTTTCTGTGGTAATCGTCTTTGTAAATGATCACGGTGGCATTCCCTTTGTCTGCGCCGACAAGATATGCGTGGTTGTCCTCTAGCTTCTTCTTGATTTTGGATGCAGTTTTGTAATCCTGTGACGGGGTGCTACGGGCGGTGATCCTATTGATTTTTTCTATCTCCTATGCTGCTAATGTACGGGCACTGACACGTTCACCGGGGGGAAGTTTTAGTAGAGATTGTTCCACTTCAACGGCAAGGTTTACAAAGTCGTTAGCGTTGGGTTTTCTCTTAATGTTGTGTTTAAGTCCCTTATCTAATAGGTTGTTTTCTTCTACTGTGAAGTTGATTGATGTAAGGTTGACTAAATTATTATGGAAAGAAAATTTACTGGCCTTTTGTTGGTTCTTGGCTTCGGTTAGGCGGTCCAATTTGTTCGTCATAGTCGTGAATTTCTCCAGTTTTTCTTTTTCCAGGCTTTCTTTGATGTTCTCCAAAGTATTGAGTAAGATAATGGGATTCATGCATTCAGCCATGGGAAATCTTTTTGCTAGGCACCCTATCATTCCTAAACTTTTTTATAATTTCAATTTCATATGTGTCATCCTATTGCATTTTTCTCGCCACCCCCTTATTATTTCCTATTTGTCCTCCATCCTGTCCTATCCCAACAGTTCTTCTAATTAATCTCATTTGTTCTCTTCTTGTTTTTCAGCCAATACCATATTACTATTCCCCATGCAAAGTATATGTAAACCTGTCTGTTAGTACACTTTCATAACTTCAGGATAATTCTCTAATATTCTGTTTGCTTTTAGAGAATTATCCTTTTTTGCTTTGATAAAGGATAGTCTCTATCCGAAATGTCAGCTTTTTATTTTGATTTTGATTAATTATTTTTGTTTATTATATCTTATTTTTTATTTAATTTGTATTTTTAATTAATAACTATTATTTACTACATGAATGACGTGAGAGATGGAAAGCAAGAAGAGGTTGAACTATTTGGGATGATGAAAAGTGCACCATGGGATAGGCCACCCACCACTTTCTGTTCATTGGATTCATCAAATTTGAAATATCTGCTTCGGTTACTGAAATAAAAGGGAGGGGGAGGGCTCATTTTCGTATTCACCTGGTATTAAGGGGTGCTAGTTTGCTTTCATTTATCAGTTGCGTATTTTGTCTGCTGGATCCATTGTTTGCTAATTTCTGTATTGAATATCCTGCTCTATTTTTCTTTTCCTGCAAAATAAATTCTTCCTCCATTTCCTATGCTTTCTCTTGTAAGTTTTTATACTGCCAATACATTTTTTATTAATTTTAATTCAGTTTAGTGTTTGAAATAATTAATTATACTTATTAATTTCCTACTTTAAATAATATTATCCCGAAGTTTTTTGAGTCCTGTATATTGGATACCCTGTGGGGTATACAGGGGTGTGGGTTTTCCAAGATATTTTTCACATAAAATTGGAATTTCGCAGGATATACAAGGGGTATATTCACAAAAATACGGTACTCGTATACCAGATAATGAAACATAATTCAACTGTTTCTCCATATCATCCGAGCTTTATGTCACTCTAACTTATGAAGTTGGCACTGATTGTGTTGTTAGGCTTTTATCTATTTATCAACCATTTGCAGGAATTTTGTAATTTGTTTCTTAATGTTGCAGTTGAAGGCCAGTGATTTTTTATCTTAAGTTATTTAAGGTGTAATACGGAGGTTAGGTTATCTTAAGAATGAATGATATGAATATGCAAAATATCTGATCTTGTGGATAGCATCAAACCAGCGTCTGTTGAGATAGGAATATGTGTCATGATAAAGTAGCAGCTGCGTGATTGGAAAGATAGGGCCAAAAATTGATAGGTTTTTGGAGAAGCTACAAAACTGCTCTTTCCAATGCCAAGTACTTGTATTCTGCAATTATAAACATTTGGAAAAGACGTGGATTGGTGATTTCCAAGGGTGGTGTGAGTAATGTGAAACCTGAAATTCCTGCATCACTGGACGAACCCGGAGCCCTCAAGGCAAAGGATGGCTCCCGAGCATACCCTGAACGTTGTTCAGAAGGTGGGGCAATTTGTCATAAAGGAAAACCCTAGCAACCAACGGTCGATTGCAAAATGATAGATGTGTTTCAGGCAACGGTACATAAAATAATCCGTTTAGGAACTTCAGCTGGAAAATGGTTTTAAATCGCATGTTCATAAGCGTGCAATTCCTTATGGTCGAAGGGGTAGTTTGTATAAGGATCGTACAAATGAAAACTATTTATTTTATCCAAAGTGCATACAAGGAATTTAAAAATACTCTCCAAATGCATTAAGGCATTTATTTATCCCACTGTGTAACAAGGCGTGTAATTCCTTTATGAAAGAAACATTCCAAAACCTCTTCCTTCACTTCATTGTTCGACTGAAATCTGCGGCCTTTCAGATGTTTCTTGAGATCCCCAAACACGTGAAAGTCACATCAGGATAAGTCGGGGATGTAAGGTGGATGCTGCATTGCTTCCCAGTTGAACTTTTTGATGAGGTCTGCCGTTGCTTGCGAGGTGTGAGGACTCGTGTTGTCGTGGAGAAGAAGCACTCCTTCTGTAAGAAGTCCAGAACGCTTGCATTTGATGGCCGTGCGCAGTGCCTTCAATGTTTCCCCATATCGTGCTGCGTTAACTGTGGTGCCTTTTTCAAGAAAGTCCAGTAAAATCGGGCCTTTGCAATCAAAAAACACGGTCAACATCACCTTCCCCATGCTGTTTGCGATTGCTTTTGATTTTTGGGGGGATGGTGACCCATTATGCTTCCATTGACGACTGTCACGTTTGCTTTCGGGCTGGAAATGAAAGCACCGGGTTTCATTCCCTGTAACGATTCTGTCGAAAAAACTCATCTCCTTCCTGTTCATAGCTAGTCAAATGTTGCAGGGACATGGTCATTCAAGCTCCAAGTTGTTCTGATGTCAAATGATGTGGGACCCATTGTGCACAGGTTTTTCTGTAGTGCAGATGGTTCCTGATAATGGAGTGAACAGTTCCACGACTAAGGCCAGTTTTAGCAACCATGACATCAATTGTCACTCTTCTGTTTTCCTTTAAGACTGCGTCAGTTTTGGCTTTGGAATCATCCGTGATGGCGCGGTTTGTTTGTCCAGGTCGTCGATCATCTTGCAATGATGGACCTCCCTCTGAAAATCTGTTGCTCCATGCCCAAACACGAATGAAGGTTAGGCAGTCATTTCCATAGACGTTCTGCATACGACGATGAATTTCAGAAACTGAAACTCCTTCGCATGTCAAAAAATGAATTAAAGCGCTCTGCTCCTGTTTTATTGACTCCATTTTGTTGTTTGGACGAAGCGATCACGCGCAGAGCTTTGAAGCGCGAGCTATCGTTCTTTCTCACTTGATGCAACACTTGCAACCTGTTGTTCAATTTGCATGTGGAGTTTTGCAATTGCTGTAAACAAAAACTTACGATCCTACATGTCATCTTTTTTTTCCCCCCATACAAATTTTCGTTTTCATTTTGTACGACCCTTATAGATGACCACGCCAGAGTCCTGTTTGACAGAGGCTCTTGGAATGGAAACTCAGATGCAGAGCTATAGTTTGGAACTGTGGCTATCAGATAGAGCACAATCCACAAAATCGTTCATTCTTATCATAATCTACTCTGTAATTGATATTTTGAGGAAAGCATATAAGGAACACGTTAGAGCTTTCAGTATTTTACTACCAATTAAATTTAATTTGCAGGTACTTATGATGCAATCAGCCTGTCCCCTGATGAGCCTATAAGAATAAGGCAAACTTATAAAGAGAACCTCTGCCATTTATTGCCAGTTGGTGGTCTGTTTGTTTTAACATCTTGCAACTGGACTGAGGAAGAACTGCTTCAACACTTCCAATCAGGTAATAGATATCACAGTTTTTTTTTTAAAGTAGAGTGGTACCATGATTAATGATGAGCGACTGTAAGAAAAAAAAATGTCTTGGATAAAAACACATTAATGATTGCTTTGGTTAATGATGCTTGATTATGTGCTTAATTTGGTTAACTGATTCCGTTCATCAGTTGTCAAAATTATTTATTTGTTTTGCATGGCAGCAAACCTCTATCCGATCTGGAACTCGGAGTCTATAAAAGACATTTTATAGACCTTGGATAACAGATAACTGCCGTGTCCCATAGTAGTGAAGCTTAGATATGTTTAACCAGTCAGAATCAAGTGTTTACGTTTTTTGGTGATTGTATTTTACTTGTAGTGTACTGTGGTTTATTTTATGTGGTTATAAATGCGGTTTATGTTGAAAATGAGGATTTAAGCATTTCTTTTTTTGTGTGTTTATTCATGTAGACAATAAATCGTGCATGTAATTTATTACGTAGTATGGTTGTTGGCCAGGAGCTGAAAGAATTTATCGATTTCCAATTACATCTTATGGCTCAGTGGTTGCATGATAGCCTCTGATGCATGAGGACGTGGGTTCGAGGATTTTTTCAGGGGGAAAATCCTGAGATCACGCACTTCCTTCAGAAGGAAAGTACAGGGTGACGATAAATTATGGCAACAGAAGTGGATGCGACCAGGCGCGAATATATATTTTTTTTAATTCATTGCAATCACTGCATGTTCTTGGGCAAGTCGTCCGTGTTTCAACTTATTATGAGTTAATTGATGTGTGTTTTGAAATGTCAAGCAAACGCACTGCAGTTTTGGAGCTGTTTTGTCAAGGAAAGCGTCAATGTGAAATTGTTTGCTCAATGTTGGCAGAGACGTCGTCAAGGTCGTGAAGGCGACCATCCGGGAAGAGGAAGAAAGCATACCACCAACACGTCCAGGAATCGCAAAATCATCAAAAAGCGAATCCAGCGAAATCCTAGGGTCTCAATGAGTCAAATCGCTCGTGAGACCGGAATCAACCGCGAATCGGTGCGGAAAATGGCAATAGAGGAACTCAAGCTCTACAAGCTCCAAGAAGTCCAGCTCCTCACAGACGAAAACAAGTGCATACGGTTCCACAGATGCCACCAACTCGAGCATCGGGCCACAGGTGGGAAATGGAAGCACATCCTCTTCACAAAAACGAGAAGCTCTTCACTGTGGAGGAGGCACACAATCACCAAAACGACAGTGTATGGTCAGCAGAGGCACCCAGCACCTCTGCAGTCATTGAACGTCGCCAAAATCCGCAGTCCGTGATGGTCTGCGGCAGAATTTGTGCCAGTGGCAAGACACCCCTCGTTTTCGTGGAGCAAGGAGTCAAATCAACCAACAAGTTACCGTCGTGACATTCTCGAGGCTGTGGTACTTCCTTGGGCTCGGCAGCATTTCGGCAATGAGGATTGGACCTTTCAACAAGACTCTGCACCAGTTCACAGAGCGAAAATGGCGCAGGAGTGGTGCAAAAGCCATTTTCCGGATTTTGTCACGGCCACCCTACTCACCGGATTTCAATCCAATGGATTACAGCGTATGGTCGATCTTGGAAGCCAGGACCTGTGCTGAACGCCACAACAGTTTGGAGTCACTGAAGAAGTCGCTGCACTAAGAATGGGACCGATTGTCGCCCGACAACTTGTGGCCCATTGGTGAAAATTTCAAGACACGTTTGGTGCTTTGTATCGCCGCCAAAGGAGCCCACTTCGAAACCGAATGAACATGTTATTACCAAGGGACTATGTTCTATTTATTAGTAGTCAATTGCTTTACTTTTCGTTTTTTGGATTAAAGAATTTGTACACAATGAATTGCCATAATTTATTGTCACCCTGTAAAAGCTGTTGGTCCTGTGTAGTCGTTTGCCGGCTGAACGTTAAAGAACCCTTGCGAGGCAAAATTTGTGACCCCTATAACGCTGTCCTGAAGTGGCCATGGCAGTTGAAAAGGACTTTACTACCAAACAAGCAAGCATATGGGAAATCATGCCCTGGATAATGACGATAATCCTGGGATGGATTACCGTTGTTAACCAAGGTACCACTGTATTTGTAATTTTTTTAAAGTATTAAACAAAAGAAGTCCTCAGAGAAGCTTGCACATAATTTCAATTCGTATTAAAAGTAATGGACATTCAAAAACTACATTGTGCATGCTAAATTATTAATACCATTGTTAGAGGTAAAATTGAACATATACTCAGCAGCACTGGTTTTCATACACTTTGATATTATGCAAAACAGGGAGCGGAAAATTCCAAAAGTATTCTAATTTCCGTAATTTCACGCGGATACTGTGCGGACTATCTGTAGTTTTTCCATCTGAAAAATGGCTCTGCGGATTATCCGAGGGGTGGATTATCTGGAAACAGATTTTTCCAAATTGCAAAAAATGGTAAACATATAAAGTAACATCCCCAAGATGGCAGCAGCTGCGAGTAACAAAAATAGATGAGAAGTTTACGAAATACTGTATATACTCGTCTATAAGCCGAATTTTCGCCATTAAGAAGTAATTTATTAACCCTTTCACTGCTTAAATAAATTTCTGATAAAAGGATTCTCTCTCTTTGCAGCATAATGAGAATCTCTAAAAGGCTGTGGCGGCCATATTGGAAAAAGTACGAGAGGGGGAGGGGTTCAAACGAAAACGGCGTTTTTACGTGTTCTCTCATTGCAATATATACCGTAAATACATTAATCTAAACAGTTATGCAATAATAGCAAATGATTTTCACGATGATATAAAAGAAGGAACTCCTAGGAGTGAAACTATAGACAAAACTGTATTTAATGAAGGGGAAGAAATGTTAAATACACTCGTAGAAAATACATACGAGTATAAAGAAAAGAAAAGTAAAAATAAAGAAAAGCGACAAATAATAAGTAAACGAGTATAAAGATCAGATAGAAAATAACAACAAACCAGAATCATTGAAACGAAAGATGTTTCACTGGTAAATTCAAATAAACACCCTAATTCGTATTGGTCGAGAGGATCCTGGAAAATTCCAATCAGGAGACCCAAAACAACTCGGGTTACGACTAGGAAATATATCAGAAAATTTAAAAGCTGTGACGTTAGCTGGACTATTACTTGATCATGGGATCCCAATAACTGAATGTGGACGATGGAAAACACGTTCTGGTACATTCTCAACATACATATTTGTACGAGTTAACGCAGCAACAATAGAGGAATGTCTACAGTTATATTCATGGCCTGCCGATATAACAATATGTCCATATTTTGGTGTTAATCCCCAATTTACATCAGATTACTGGATATTGCAAAACGAGATGGAACAGGAGTCCTGGTACATCCACAATTAACTAAAATCAAAAAATCGAAGGCACAACAAGAAAAATCTTTGAAATTCCTCTATGTTAACGCTCGATCACTGTTCAAGAAAATCGATGACTTCAGCGTATTGTTTCACCAGATTAATGCCCACGTCACGTCATAGCCATAACAGAAACATGGTTATTTACAGAACTCAATGATAACTTGATATGTGTTCAGGATTATAAGGTTTATAGAACCGATAGAACTTCACGTGGAGGTGGAGTTGCGGTGTATGTACGACAAGAGATCCCCACTGTACAAATAAAAAGTAAAAGCATTCAAGGCCTTGAATACTGTCCGCATGCCACGAGAAGACCGCTGGGTTGCTTAATGTGCTCGTATGGTGTCGCTGGTAGTTGCAGATCAGTTTATAGTTATGAAGGGAGGGAAAGCGCTAAAATCAAGTAGCGCAAAAATGAGTTCTGGTTGTGTTTCCAAACAAATGAAAATGTTTGCATGGAGAGGTAGATACCTGAGAAATATGAAAAAATAAGAGAAGAAAATCGTCCCATTGTTTACATCGATGAAACATGAATCGACTCAAATTTGGCTGTTTGTCCCCCAACACTGAATAGATTCATCTGCAACTGCAGCGACACCGTACGAGCACCTTAAGCAACTCAGTGGCCTTCTCGTGGCGCGCGGACAGTACTTGACACTCAAATGTCAATTTTTAAAAATTAATCTAAATATTACAACTATTTACCGACCAACTTATGTCCCGTTGGAAGTATGCGCTGATATAATGGCTGAACTAATGCCCCCTTCACACTGGGCCGGCAAGGCGGCGAAGCGTCTTTTTCTGCCTTTCCCCTCCTGCCTCCCGCGCAAGTTGTTCCCACTGAACCGGCATGAGAGAAGTGGCAAGGGAAGAGAAATTATATAATGGCAGCGTCGTTTCGATCTTAAGTTATTGCAGTAAAACTTTAGACGAAGAAATTTGTAGTATTCGAAATTTGCTATATCTGAGACAATTCGGAGTTTGTTATATCACTGTTGAAAGGCCAATTGGCACAGATGGGAATTCCGAATTGTTCCGTTTATTTTTTTTTTTGTATCAGACTTCGTTATAAAGAAGTTCAGCTGTATTGTATGTCGCTGAGAAAGCTAAATTAAAACATAACAAAACAGAGTATACAAATAACACTCTAGTTTTATTTATATTTGTTCAGTGTGCGTATTTTCTCGTATTTATATAAAGTCTTCAAGATTATTTTTAAATTTGATTGCCGCCAACATCGATCGGCAATATTTTCAATCGAAGCGATCGAAAACCAAATTCGTGATCACGTTTCTGTTCTAAAATTTGCTAATTTCCAACTGAATTAACTAATTAAAATTTAACCAAACGTAACTATTTAACGATGTAAAAAGCTGAAGGACAATAGCAATTTATAATTTCACATTTACAAAATAAAGTGCATTCTCTTTATTCTATTTCACGTGCTCCAGTAGTCGAACGTGATTGGATGAGCCTAACCTCGCTGAGAGCGGCAACCGGAAAAAGTTGAACAAATTTCAAGTTTGCCGCCTGGCTTTTTTGCCGGCCGCGGCACTTGACTTGACCTATTTCTAGTTGGCCTTAGGCGTAGTGCGCATGCGTCAACGGGTGCCGCTTCGCCGCCTTGCCGGCTCAGTGTGAACTGAGCATAAGTATTTATAAATATAATATTGTCTTTGGTGATTTCAATTGTGATTTATCTCGAACCTCCCCAGACTCAAATTTACTACAATCTTCTGCGGAAAATTTAGAATTGTATCAGATAATTAAAATTCCAACCAGAGTGACCGAGAACACAGCTACAATCATTGATCATGTTTACATTCCTCAATCATTGATGGTACCACTTTGCGACCATTACGGTATAACGTTTGAATGTATCATATATCAACAATTATTAAAGACACCCAGAGCAGTCACAGAAATGACGTTAAATTATAAAAGTATGAATGAAATTTTGTACAATCAATTACTATGAAAATCCGATTGGACAAGATATGAAAAGATGGAAGATTCCATGAGAAATTAGAAGAATTGACAAAAATTGTTATGACTACAGCTATACAGGCCGGGATGACAATTACGAAAAAATTTAATAGCGGCAAGCCCAAACACTGGTGGTCTAGGGAACTGTCTGAACGATGGCAGACTAAAGTAAAGACGTAGCAGATTTTCTTACAAAAATAAAACTTCAATGAATCAGAATGTCTATAAATTAGCAAATAAAGAATTTAAAGTCGCCTTACGAAAAGCTAAAAGATCACTAGTTGTATCACAACACAAGAAATTAAACTTATGAGAATTGATCCCCAAGAATAACACCGGACCCCAAACAAAGTTATCACCAGATAAAAACTTAGAAACCTTAAAGTGGTTGAATAACCCCTGCAACGTCCATTTACCCAAAACCTATATTGCAATTAGAATTCACGGCTCCGAGCAGAATACTGGGGTGAAAGTTCCAAATATTAACCAAATTTATAGATATATACATTCAATTAAACTTAAAGATGTTAAGAATGCTTCTATAATACCAGCGAAATTATTGTTAAGCATGGGAACTTTTGGGGTCAGGAAAATTTTAGACTCGTGCAAAAGGATCATTCAAACAGAGAAATTTCCAGATGTTATGAAAACAGCTAATATTGTTCCAATATTTAAAAATGGGGATCCAAATATAATAAGTAATTTTCGACCTATATTACCGTAAATCTTCTACTATAACGCGACCTCTTGTATAACGCGACTCCACTTTTTTTGGCCCAAAAAATCGGCAAAAATCCTATCCTCTTGTATAACGCGACCCCCATTTTTGACTCCTCGCGAGAAATAAAATGCACAAACTTATACAGAAAAAAAATCTTTATTTTTAAATAGTCTGGATATTTAATATTCAAAAACCTTCAAAATCTGATTCATCTGTGTCTTCGAACATCTGAATTTAATTCGTCTGAATGTCATCTGCACAGAAAGCGATTTCAACAAAAGCAACTGCCTCAACTTCGAGGCAGTTTGGAAGTTTATAGCCCTACATTGACATGAAAAGCTTTCTCACTTGCACATCGACAAAAAAAACACAACAGTACATCAATTTTCTTAATAAAAAGACAAGTAATCTTTATTCAGTTTAATATTTTCACTACATAAGCTTTCTTGTAGGCTTTGGTTCGAGGCAGTTTTGAAGTAGGCCTAATTAGAAGTTTCGATGTTTGGGAGAAGTTATTATCGATGTTGTTAGATATTGGCGACGAGTAATTCGAATAAAAAGTGAATTAATATATTGTATAATGAACTGGACATTATATGCAATGTAATTAATGTATAATACACGGCAAATTCGTCTGAATGTCATCAGCACAGAAAGCGACTTCGACAAAAGCAACTGCCTCAACTTCGAGGCAGTTTGGAAGTTTATAGCCCTACATTGATAGGAAAAGCTTTCTCACTTGCACATCGACAAAAAAAACACAACAGTACATCAATTTTCTTAATGAAAAGACAAGTAATCTTTATTCAGTTTAATATTTTCACTACATAAGCTTTCTTGTAGGCTTTGGTTCGAGGCAGTTTGGAAGTAGGCCTATTTAGAAGTATCAATGTTTGGGAGAAGTTATTATCGACGATCGGCCGCAGTCGTCGGAGGGCTGATTTTTATCCTCTAGTATAACGCGACCCAGCAAATTTAGATGCTTTTTTTAGGCCAAAAAAATTCGCGTTATAGTAGAAGATTTACGGTATGTTATGCCCAGTAACTAAGATTATCGAAAAGAGTATTTTCAGCGATTTGATGGAATACCTATGGCCAAAAATACCTCCTCAACAATACGGTAGCCAACCAAACACAAGGGTAAATTGGCTACCCATAAAATTGTATATACAAGCTTCTATTGCCCTTGACAAAGGCTATAACTTTATAATGATCCAAAGAGACATTTCAAAGGCCTTCGACACGATTCCCTGAGAACAATTATTTTTGGATCTTGAGTCTCATGGGGTCACTGGGGTATATCTCTCCCTTGTGAAAGATTACTTTCCAGCGCAAACATGGATCAAGTATAGGACCTCTATTCTTCGCTATAGCTACATCGTCAATATATCAACTTAAATTCAATTTGAACATATGTAGCTATGTGGATGATAACTTGCTATTTACCACATATAAAGTCCAAGAGTACGATAGAATCGTGATTCAAGCCCAATTCGACTTAACCCAGTTAGATGAATGGTACCGTTCATAAGGCATGAAGCTAAATGCTACTAAATTTAAATGTGGTCAGTCTCCTTTTAATGGGGAAAATCGTAAAATTAATAAAAACAAAAATTAAATAATAAATAAAGTCACCAATCTTGAAAAAGGATGAAGAAACTTGTGAGATGGAAGAAAACTCAAAGGATGTAGTCTATTGAAGATGTTGTTGATAGCAGAAATAAACCCAGTCTATTGAGGATGTAGACGAAGTCTTGTGAAGATAATGTTGATAGTGGAAAATGATAAACTTGAAGGAAGTGTTGGTTTTGAAATACAGATGAAATTTTGAAGAGGGTGATCCAAATATTTGGGATAAAATTTATATAAAACGTTTTCGAGAATATTTCTCATCATCAGTAGGATAATATTTTTGAATGGAGAAAACAGTTGAAATAAGAATTTAACAATTGATATAAAGATGATGAAGCTAAGTTGGTTGTAATCGTTGGTTATGATTGTTGGCTATTGTATATTAGGTTAATTGTTGTTTAAAAGTAGTGTCCAGTTATTGTTTATCTCTATTGATGGCTTGGCTAAATTTTTGTTATTTGTAATGATATTTATTGTTTCTTTAATTAATCTGTTTTTATAATTTTCTTTTTTCCAGTGATTTTTGTTTTATTCCAATCTAGTGTGTGGTTTTCTTTGATACAATGATTTACTAAATGGTTGTTTTTTGTCTTTGTGGCGAAGAGCTCTTTCATGTTCTTTTAATCTTATTTATAATTGTCGTTTAGTTTGACCTGTGTAGATATGTTCACAATTTTTACATGGTATTTGATAAATTATATTTCTAGTGTTCTATTTTTCTTTATTATTTTGACATATTTCTTTGAAATCGATATTTGTGCTATTATTTTGATTGATTGTTGTTTTTAGGTTGGTGGTGGTTATTAAAGTTTTAGTAATGTTATTTGTTATTTTTGGTATGATTTTTATGTTTGGTATTTGTTCTAATATTTTTTTCTGTTTGTGGAAAATTTTATTATTGTATTGAATATCTTTTTTGTTGTTCTTGTAGAATTGGTATAGTTTTTGTTGTATTGTTTGTAAACGCATCTATTAAAATTTTGTCTATTAAAGTTATTGGATATTTGTTTTTTGTTAGGTTCAGTTTAAGTTTTTTTAAATTTGTAGGAATATATTTTGGGGATGTAAGATTTTTTATTTTTTTGTAAATATTGTTTAATAGTGTTAATTTTTTGGTGTGTGGGTTGTTGTGATAAGTAATGTGGTATGTTGTTACCTTTTGTTGGTTTTTCATGTATCTCAAAATCTAGTTTATTTTCATTTTTTATAATGTTTATATCTAAAAATGTGATACGGTTGTTGGTCATGTTGTTGTGTGTAAATTTTAAAGGATATCGTTCTTCTAATAGGTGTATTAATATTTCTATTGGTTTGTTTGTTATGATTAGGATGTCATCTACATATCTCATTCATATTTTTATGTGTTTTTTTTTGTTGTGATTTGTTTAGTAAATTGTGCTCCATGTTATTTAAATAGATGTTGGAAAGAATTGGTGATAATGGGCTACCCATGGGTAAGCTTCAATTTGTGAAAAAATTTTTTCATTGAATTTTAATTGATTGTTGGTGAAACATAGATTTATGGATTGTATGATTTTTAGTACTTTCGTGTAAGATAATTTTGTTTTTAATTGATTTTTTATGATGTTGAGAGTTGGTATGATTGGGATGTTATCATACATAGTTGTTATATCTATAGTATAAATTTTGTCTTTGTTCTCTAATTTTAGTTTTTCTAATGTTTGTTTGGCTAGTGTTGAGTTTTTTATTGTGTAATTAAATTCAAAAAAATTTTTTAAATAATTATCTAGAAATTTTGTTAGTTTGTAAGTTGGTGATTTTTTTGGTGGAGGTTATGATTCGTATGGGATTTCCTTCTTTGTGTATTTTTATTACTCCATAAATTGAATTTGGTGATGTTTCTACTGGAATTATTTGTTTTTGTTGTTCTTCATTAATTATATTTTCTTTTTTTAATTCATTTATTTTTTTAATAGCATTTTTTTGGAATTGTATTGTTTGATCTTTATTTTCTAATTTGAAAATTTTATTATTTAATTTTATTATTAATTTTACGATTTTTCCCCATTAAAAGGAGACTGGCCACATTTAAATTTAAAATTAATCATTTAAACTCCTTAGATCAATAATAAATGCTTCTAAGACTAAAAAATTAATTATATCCCGGAAGACGGCTGAGACTGATCATTTGACATTTCTAGGCTTTACATTCGATAATGCCCTCAACTTTAATATTCAGTGTGAAAAATTAATATCAGGACTCAAAAGCTTCAATTATCTAATTAAAAGATTGCGTACTAGCCTGTCTACCAAGGAACTTAGAGTAGTCATACTGACAAAAATTCTTCCATTTCTATGCTACACCGTAGTCATTTGGGCAAGTATATCCCCAAATAACTTATCGAGAATTAAAGTAGCTTACATTGCAATAATAAGAACAGCATTTAACGCATCTCGCTTGGATTCAATATCAGCATTATGCTGTCAATTAAATCTACCAACTTTGGATATGATCCGAAAAATCGGTTTGATCATTGAATTAGCAAGTACTCTTCGAAATGTTCATCATCCAGCATCTTCTATTCAAATGTGGATTCTGAAAGCCTCAAATTATCGTACAACACGTAGATACAAGATAGAACCACCAGGGATAGTATCCACTTTTCTTTCTAAGCATTTTCCATATAATGCAATTGCTATTTGGAAATCGCTACCTTTATACGAGGCGTGTTTTTTAAGTAAGGTCCGTTTGAACATAAGTACACAACGAAAGGTTATTTCAAAAAAGTAAATTTATTTTCAGAAGGTACATACTTCACTCTATTTTTCGACATAGTTGCCAAGTTTGTTCAAACACTTATCATACCTCTTAACCAATTTTAAAATACCCTCTTCATAGAAACTTGCCGCCTGCTCTGATAACCAAGAGTTCACTGCCGTTTTCACGCTGTTGTCATCATTGTAATGATTGCCACTGAGGTGATGTTTGAGGTGGAGGAACAGATGGTAATCGCTCGACGCAAGATCAGGACTGTAAGGTGGGTGGTCTAAAACTTCCCAGCCAAAACTGCCCAATAAATCGCGGGTTTGATGTGCAGTGTGAGGTCTTGCATTGTCATGAAGGAGGACAATTCCCTTCGTCAGCATGCCGCGTCTTTTGTTTTGTATCGCTCTGCGTAGCTTTCCCAGGGTTTGGCAGTATGCTTCTGCATTGATAGTGGTTCCTCGTTGCATGAAGTCGACTAACAAAACACCATGCCTATCCCAAAACACCGACGCCATGATTTTGCGCTGGGACAAAGTCTGTTTCGCCTTCACCTTTACAGGCGAGTGTGTGTGTCTCCATTCCATTGTCTGTTGCTTCGATTCGGGCGTGATATGCGAAACCCATGTTTCATCTCCAGTTACGATCTGACTCAAGAAGCTCATCCAGACTACTGATAAATGGCTTTTGGGTAACTTCGTGAAAAACACAAGAAGTAATAATTTCTGCAACACTTCTTGCTTGTGGAAGCCTATTGTTGTTTGCTGCCATCAATCTTCGAAAGCATCTTACCGTAGTTTCGCAAACATCCATCACATCCTGGCTTGGATGTTTCAGACCACCATAAGCTGATTTTCAGAAAAACCCGTGGTGGTCTAAAATATCCAAGCCAAGATGTGATGGATGTTTGTGAAGCTACGGAAACATGCTTTTGAAGACAATGGCAGCAAACAACAGCAGGCTTCCACAAGCAAGAAATGTAGTAGAAATTATTTCTTCTCGTGTTTTTCACGAAGTTACCCAAAAGCCATTTATCAGTAGTCTGGATGAGCATCTTTACAATTCTTCCCCCACTAATAATCACGTTTTTAGACTGATAAAATTAATTTCTAAGAGCTACAGTAATATAAGAATGAATCATTTGTGTAATAAACTCTCTGATAAAGAAACAGGAATCAAAATCAGATCACATGTAACCAGAACAAAATCAGATAAACATGTAATCTATTTTATTTGCTCATCAATAAATTTGTGGATATTAACATTCCAACATTGCAGTCACTTACTGTTACTGTAGTATTTTTTTTACACAATTTTCAAAGCCTTTACATACCTGGAGTATTCTTCTATTTAATTACCGTACATAAATAAGGAAATAAACCTAATGATCATATCAATAATTAAAATGTTAAGTATCACCGATTTTATAAGGAAAATAAGCCAAAACGTTACTAACTCCGCATTGCTTATATTCTACTTCTGACCCTCCCAACATGGCGGATTGCACACTTCCGGTGGCTTCACTCCAAACCGTGCCAAGCGCAGTCCAGTTGTTTTTACTAGGTGGAATGCGCATTGTCGTGGAGAAGAAGCACTCCTTCTGTAAGAAGTCCAGGACGTTTGCATTTGATGGCCGTGCGCAGTGCCTTCAATGTTTCCCCATATTGTGGTGTGTTAACTGTGATGCCTTTTTCAAGAAAGCCCAGTAAAATCTGGCCTTTGCAATCAAAAGACATAGCCAACATCACCTTCCCCATTTGCGATTGCTTTTGATTTTTTTGGAGGTGGTGGCCCATAATGCTTCCATTGACGACTTTGACGTTTGCTTTCGGGCTGGAAATGAAAGCACCAAGTTTCATCTCCTTCCTGTTCATAGCGAGTCAAATGTTGCAGGGACGTGGCCATTCGAACTCCAAATTGTTCTGATGTCAAATGATGCGGGACCCATTGTGCACACATTTTTCTGTACTGCAGATGGTTCCTGATAATGGAGTGAACAGTTCCACGACTAAGGCCAGTTTCAGTAACCACGACATCGATTGTCACTCTTGTGTTTAAGACAGCATCAATTTTGGCTTTGGAATCATCCGTGATGGTGCGGTTTGCCTGTCCAGGTCGTTGATCATCTTGCAATGATTTGACTGTCCCTCCGAAAACCTCTTGCACCATGCCCAAACACGAGTGAAGGTTAGGCAGTCATTTCCATAGACGTTCTATATATGATGATGAATTTCAGAAAGTGAAACTCCTCACATGTCGAAAAACGAATTACTGCTCTCTGTTCCTGTTTCGTTGACTCCATCTTGTTGTTTAGATGAAGCGATCACGCGCAGAGCTTCGAAGCACGAGCTATCTTTCTTTCTCACGTGATGCAACACTTGCAACCTAATGTTCAATTTGCAGGTGGGGTTTCGCAATTGTTGAAAACAACAACCTACGATCCTACACGTCGTCTTTTTTTTCCCCACACAAATTTTCGTTTTCATTTGCACGACCCTTATAATTTCATATTTCTGCATTAGGTTATTGATGATTCGAATACAGGAGGTGACAAATTGGTTGTTGATTATGGAAAGTTATTTTTAATAAGATCCAAAAGTGTTCATTTTATTAATTTACATTGTATTAGCAATTTTTGGGATCTGGTATTCATTGGGGTTCATCAACAAAATTTCACTATGCAAAATTCCCAAATAACAATATAATTTCAAAGTTGATTGTAATAACAATGTGATTTATAAAGATTTTTTTTTTAAAGTTTTATCATGTTATGTTTTAATTTTAGATTTTTGCCTTGTTACATCCATATCAATGCCCAGCTTCCAGTATGGAGGTAGAACGGGTCAAACAGTGACATCACTTGTGTTCAAACGAACTGAATCTTGAAATGTAAGTAAAATTCAACATAGCTTTTTGTTTTGCTATTATGCATCAGCGATAATATACTTTTCATTGGACTTCCAAATCTGTGGGATATTGATAAATCGTACATAAAAAATTAAGTCATAGCATCTTTGCTTATCTCTCTTCCCCCGTTTAGTCAGAAGCTTTTTGAACCAACATTTTCCAACTTATTGATTCTCTCTTAAAGCAACTTTCTCTGGAACCACCATGTCCAGCTCAGTTTTGATTGCTTTTTTGTTTCTGGTGTAATGAACCCAGATCTCGCCCATGGTCTTGAATCGTCTCTTCAGATTTGTTAGTTCTCTTAAACACTTTCAAACCATAAGCTGAATTTCGGGGTCAGATGTGTTTTGCTCCATATTGACTATATGCACCATATTTATTGTTGAAAGTTTTTAAAATCAAATCGTAATCATTCATCGAGAAAATAGTGGCCGATCAGAGGTTGAGTCAAAAGTAGTGGCCGATCACTGCACAAACTTTTAAATGGGCACCAGACAGAACCACTCATTGCTAATCTTCAAAGTAGAGTCCATTATGCTCGATGGTCTTCATCCAACGATCAGCCAGTTGGCGGATGCCCTCGCGAAACCACTCCTCCGGTTTCTGGGTGAAAAAATCATGCACGGCATCTTCAATCTCACTGACACTGGCAAAGCACCGTCCATGCAGGAAGTGTGCCATGGACCGAAGAGATGGTAGTCGGAAGGTGCCAGGTCGGGGCTGTATGCTGGATGTGGCAGAATCCGGGGGTTTTCAAGAATTTGACAACACAACTTCACCCGTTGTTGTGTTTGCACGGGTGTCAGCTCGTGGGGCACAACTCGGCAGCTCCTGTTGACCTTTCCCATGGTGTGCAGATGTCGAACCACACCGATTGTGATGTCCCGATGTCCGCCGCTAGTCTTCCGCGCCTTGGGTCTTCCGCTCCTTGGCGCATCTTCCAGGCTCATGTCTCCAGACGAAAAGCAGGAGAGCCACCGTCGTGCTGTCCGTTCATTGGTCACACCTTGACCTTCCACCCTGCAAATTTCGGTGGCTACTGCTCGCACACTAGTCTCCTTTTTCCAATAGTGACGAAGGAGCTCGCATATCACCAATTTTTCTGCCATATTTTTACACTAGCTGACGCAGGTGGCACAATGTCTATGGCATTCAAATTCGTACTGACGCTTCTTCCCACTCATTTCTCTTAATAAACTGCGATGTACCCTTGTGGTAAATGGTCTTTGCCCAGAATTTGTCAAACTCTTACCCCCCCCCCCCCCGCCCCTCCTGAGTCAGTCACTACTTTTGACTCAACGTTTGTAATACTGAACTTAAGATTTTCTTCAAACATATCCTGACTACAAAGAAGAAAAGGGAAGGAAAAAGTTTGCAACCTGGACTCTGATCAGGGATCACTTCTCTTCTATGCACTGCTCTTACCAATTGAACTACTGTGGACAATGAACTGCCAAGCTGTTATTGGTATGGGAATAAGTTTCTGCCCTTTTCAGAAAGATGTCGGTACTGGTATCAATTTAGTGTTGGATTGATCAGCTATACTTGTGTTTTGAAGGTGTATTTGTGAGCTTGGATTGCCGTTGTAAACATTTGTTTGAAGCATAAACATCATTTTTTTCCGCGTCAAAAATAACAACGTTTACTACAATGAATACTTTACTCTATTCTGAAGAGAAGTCTGCTGAAATGCATCGAATGTTTGTTGATATTTATGGCGATTATGCTTTGTCGAGTACCACATGTACAAAGTGCTTTCGGCGATTTCAAAGTGGTGATTATAATGTGAACCAGAACCATCAACTCCATAACGGAATGTCTATGGTTCACAAATTATGTTATGCATCTGGTGGGATCAGAAGGGAGTTCTTTCTTATGAGCTTCTAAAACCATACGAAACCATCATGGGGAATGGGCACAACGTGACAATGACAACGCTAAGTATCACATTGTTACATGACAACACATTGTAAAACTAGTCCAAAGATATGAGGCCTGTGAGAAAAGTATCCGACCTAATTTTTTATTGCGAAAACCTGATGGATTTGGATCGCGCGCGCTTGCATGAGCCGACCTTGAACCTTTGTGCGTATGCGTGAATTTTTTCCCGCCTCTCAATCGCATCAGTTGCTGGCAATCAGCATTAGAGGGAGGTTGTGTGTTGTGCTCTCGTCGGTTTTTGATTTGAAGGAAAATGACGGAACAACTGGAGCAGCGTTACTGCATCAAATTTTGCCAGAAACTGGGCGACAGCCAGGTGGAAACCATCAGTCGTCACAGTGGAAGCATTCCTCGTCATCACGACCAAAGAAGGCCCGCCAAGTGCGCAGCAATGTGAAAGTGATGCTGACTGCTTTCTTTGATTCTCACAGTGTGGTACACCACGAGTACGCACCACGGGGTCAAACAATCACCAAAGAGTACTACAGGGATGTCCTCCGTCGCCTACGTAATGCAGTGCGGCACAAGAGACCGCAGTTCTGGTCAACAGGCAATTGGTGCCTCAAAAACCAAACTTGATTCAGACTTTTTTGGCAAAAAAACCAGACTCCCGGTGGTACAACAGGCTCCTTATTCTCCTGACCTGGCCCCCTGCGACTTTTGGCTGTTCCCCAAACTCAAGAGGCCATTGAAAGGAATGCGATTTTAGACAAGAGAGGACATTAGGCTGCAACGACAGCCGAGGTAAACTCCATTCCGAAAGACGCTTTCCAGGAATGCTTCCAACAATGGCGGCACCGCTGGGAGCAGTGTGTGGAGTCCCAAGGAGACTACTTTGAGGGTGATTAGGTTTCCAATGCTCCAGGTGTGTATTTTTTTTTTCCCGGCCGAAGGTCGGATACTTTTCTCACAGGCCTCGTACTTGGAAAGATTGAATTGGGAAATCTTGCGTCACCCACTAAATTCAGTGCTAATTGCTCCTTGGGATTTTCACTTATTTCGGTCCTTGCAGTTGGCCCTTTCTAGAGAGTGGTTTACTTCTTAGACAGTTATCTAAAAATGGCTTAATGAATGAATCTAGTCAAAAGAACCTGATTTTTGTTTTTCTTCGAGGAATCCGCTTACTATCTGAAAGATGGGAGAAAGTTGTCATTTCCAATGGTGTGTACATTGAATACAATAATTTTGTTTTCTTTTGCTTAAATAAATGTCTAATTTGTATTTAAAACCGGCGTAAACTTATTTCCATACTCAATATCTTCAACGAAACGGACAGTGATGAAGATCTTCGGGCATCTAGTAATGAGGAAGATATTTCTCCACTTTGGGAATGCTGAGACGGAAGCATTTGATACTGAACAAGAGATTGAAATTGAACAGCACGACGTAATGACTCTGATGGCAGTGTGCAAGGTGAGCCTGATGAAGACTTTCTTAACTGCGTTGCTCGTAAAACATGGTTGAAGCTGTCGTTTTTGCATAAGTTTTTTAGCATTATTGTCTGAATTTCATAAAATGCATTTGTTTGCAAGTAGAACCATGTTTAAGAAACTTGTTTTAGAAACACCGAACCATGTGTGTTTGCACTGTTTAATAATGATCTCTGAATAACTCTATCCCATGTTGGAAAATAGCCTTCTCAAATTGATCCAGTTGAGGAAGTGCCATTGTCAGTTTGCTTATCTAGGCTGCGGTCATTTTGCATATTTCAGTTAGTATCTGTAAAACGTGGTTCTCAAAGCAGAAACTAGGCCATATTTTTTTTTCTGCCTTTTTACTTTCTGTTCCTGGAGGTGTCTACAATGGCAGAAACTGAAAAGGATGAGACAGCAGAAGTCTTGACGGGACAAGCACCACTTTTTTTTTTGTAATTTGGCATTTTTGCACCACACGAATTTACTGCACCGAAGCAGATGCGATCTAAACTGTTTAAATCACGTCTGCTTCGACTGCACACACTATACAGTTTGTTCGTTCATTCCTTATCAATCATCAAAGCGAATTTTTGTATTCAATTGCTTACATGATGGTTAATAAATATTTGGATCTTTATTAATAGATTTCTTTCTCTCTCAATAATTGCAGAGATTTTTTTATTTGGAAAATCTGTTTATTTATTCTACGGTCTGTCCCAAAAGTTTATAGAAAGTAAACATGACGCAATATATCTAAACTGGTTTGCACGCTTTGGTTGCACATTTGTTGGAGTTAAAAACATCGGTAAAGAAACATATTATTACATGGATGTGTATTTTATTTATTTACTTTTCAAATGACAACAAAAATTCAAACAAAGTGACCAGAAATCGTGGCCCAAAAATATATAGACTTTTGTGACAACTACTTTAAATATTGTGTATGATCCAGTTGCTTCCTTTCCCTTTCATAAAAGTAGCCTTTACCACTAACTTGCATGTTAAACTACTATTAATAACATTGTAGTTAAAAAAAATGTTCACAAATTTCACCAAAATGCCACGTGCGAAAGAAGTTGAAGAATAAAAAAAAAAACAAAAAAAACAAAAAAAAAAAAAAAAACATATGGAGATTACGCAGTGAAAGACAATCTGTGCGCGGAATAGCCAAGAAGATTGGTCGTTGCAAAGCCACAGTTTATAATCTTATTGCAATGTAATGGAAATGACGAGAAGAAGCAAATATCGGGTCACCCAAAAGTCACATCTGCTCGGATTGAAAGACAAATTGCACACCTGGCAATCAATGGAAACATGTCTGTTAGGAAGATTCAGCAGATGATGGAAGGAGAAATATCAAAGAGTACAATACACATGATTTTATCATCGAATCCCAACTTTATTAATATCCCACTGATGAAGGGGCCGCTGTTAACCCCAAAGCATAAAGTATTAACCAGTTGGGCTATCGCAGACACCTGGACAGCAATGCTGTCACAAGGTGTCTTAAAGACAACCCAGCAGAGATCCTTAATCCTAACGAGATGCGACAATCCGTAGTTGCGAAATGGTTTGCAGGTTCTTCTTCTGCGCAGGTTAGTTGCGTGGGTGTTGGCAGATGGCGCTGTAGGTCTTGATGTTATCTGACTCATCAAAACGTCTTCAGAGCACTGAAAGCAGATGATAACGGCGACAAGGCAGAGATTTTTACATATTTCGACGTTTAAAATACGACATGTCCCTTACATACGGAAAATTATTTAAGTTATAAATCAAAAATTAAAGAAATTAAGAAAGAAATCAAAAAGAGTTCATTTCTATTTAATTAATACAAGAAGTATTGTTATTCGGCCATGGTTAGTTACAAGATGACAATACTTGTGAATGCTCTCTTGTCATTTGAGCGTTTGTTACGAGATGGCACCATGGGTATTTTTGCCATATCAAGTTTGCTATGGGAATTTTGCTTGTTAGGATTAAGGATCTCTGCAACCAAGTGTCAAAGGTTGAAAGCCAATGGGAGGTGGGCACGTGGCTCACAGATCTAGAATTTCTCTTATCCAAACCATCAGGAAGTTTGATGAACTCCCAAGTAAATAAATAAATATAGACTGGAGATGACCTCTGGTACAGGCATCGGCCATGATAGTAGAGGTTCCTGGTTCAAACTCAGGTTGCAGAATTTTTCCTTCCATTTTTCAATAGAAAAATTAATACATGTTTGGAGGTCATCTCCAGTCTATTTTTATTTACTTCCAAAGCATAAAGCTTAACGATTAACTTGGGCTGAAACTTACGTGTTCTACAAACATGAATGGATAACAGTGCTACCAGGGATGAAAAGAAGTTTAATTTGGATGGCCCTGATGGATGGAGATATTATTAGCATGATTTGAGAACTGAATCATGCTGCTTTTACAGTCGACAAATGGGTGGAGGTCCACTGTTGGTATGGGCCTGTTTTGGATTTAACGGATCTTCTGACATTAGTTTCATTGATGGTAGACAAAACACAGAAGGTATCAGAAGACATTAGAACACCATCTTCCTATTGGTGAACAAATTGGAAGTCCCGAGTGGATTTTTCAACAGGACAATGCTACAATTCATTGTGCAAAGACCACACGTGTGTATTGAGAGGAATAGGGTCTGGGTAATGAAATGACCAGCTAGAAGCCCAGATCTTAACCCTATGGAAAACCTTTGGGCATGTTTAGCACGACATGTTTAGAGCAATGCAAGGCACAGATGAAGGACGGATATCACTTTTCCACAAAAAGAGTTTTTAATCATCATATATGTATACATTTCGGCTACTAAGTAGCCATATTCAGTATGAATCAAATAACGACAAAATTTGTACAGGTATTTATAAGTGAAATAAACCAATCGGAGGGATTATCCAAAAATGTAAAGAGTCTAACAACCAAACTTAGAACCTGATTGACTCTAAAAACGCGGACTTAGTAGAGAGCTAAGTTTCTCCTGGATCAGAATTGAAATATGGTTTACTTAACAAACTTTAATATTGTTGTAGCCGAGCCTCTTCTTAGCTAACCTGTTACTGAACCATCTTGAAAAGTTTTGCGTTTCCTGGAAATCTGGTACAGGTACGTGGACGACGTCTTGCAATCTGTAATAGTGACCACGTAGACCAACTTAAAAACGACCTTAACAACTCATGTCCATCCATATCATTTACGGAGGAAAGGGAACACAACAATTCCCTCCATTCTTGAATATACTTGTGCATAGGGGAGGTAGGACGTTAACTTTTGATGTATACAGGTAGCCAAACTATGTTCCTGCTTACATTAGGAGTGACTCAAATCATTGCTTCGGCCATAAATTGGCAGCATATAACCACATGATAACTAGAGCATTAAACATCCCAATGATGCAAGACAAGAGGAATGAGGAATACAACAAGATCAAAGAAGCTGCTATCTTCAATGGTTTTAAAACTGAAACAGTAGATAATTTATCAAGAGGCAAACCTTCAAGAAGAAGATAGCAAGATACACAACCCTCACCGATTGCACCCATGGAAAAGATAAAAGATTTATCAGCTTACCCTATAATAGAAACCTGACTAGAGACATTGAAAGGATTTGCAAGATGTTCAACCTACAAGTTGCATACAGAAGCAACCACACACTCAAAAGACTCCTCGGCAACACCAAAGATCAAATAGAGACACATGAAAGATCTGGGATTTATGAAATCCAATGTGGGACACATGTGATCTTAAGTATATTGGCCAGACCCGCAGAAGGATAGAGACGAGGATTAAAGAGCACTTTGATTACATTAGAAATTATACACCAGAGAAATCCTCTGTTGCGGCCCACATATTGAAGACAGGACATGAGATGAAAAAGGAAAACTTAAAGAATTTTACATGTCGTGGATGACTTCAAAAAATTGAAGTTTTTGGAGTCCATGGAGATCTTGAAGAATCATGGAGACAAACTGATGAATCATGATAATGGACCTTTAGATTTAACAGTATGGAAGTCCATATTAAAGTTTATAATGTAAAGTGTATTTCAAATCTGATCCAGGAGGAACTTAGTTCTCTACTAAGTCTGTGTTTTTAGGGCCATTCAGGTTCTAAGTTGGTTGTTAGACTCTTACATTTTTGGATAATCTCTCTGATTGGTTTATTTCTCTTATAAATACCTGTACAATTTTTGTTGTTGTTTGATTCATACTGAAGGTGGCTACTTAGTAGCCGAAATGTATACATATACGATGATTAAAAACTCTTTTTGTGGGAAAGTGGTATTCGCCCTTCATCTGTACGCAAGTATCCACAGTTCACCAAGGTCAGTTAATTATATCGTTTATATAATTTTAGCTAATGCAAGGCAGTTCTCAACAAAACACGAACTACATGTACACTCCATGCCAAAAGTTTAGACGCAATATTTTTTTTGAGATTTTTCATAAAATGAATTGGCTGAATGATGCAAAATATTTGTCAAAAACCTTTTGTTACAATAAATAAGGTAACATAAAGTTAACAAAATATTTATTTGTTAATGAATTACAAAACTCTCATGAAAAAATTCTTACAATAAACAAAAATTCATAATAAATAAATGTTTAATAATGTGTACTTCCCCCCCTGCTTAGTAGTGACCTCAAAAATACGATCTGGTAATGATTCGTAGAGATTTTTAATCTCTTTTTGGTCAACTTCTGCCTAGCACTGTGATACTGCTGATTTGAGTTCTTCAACATCAGAATATTGCTTTCCATTTGCATAAACCTTTCCCCAGATGTTTTCGATTATATTTAGGTCCAGAGACTTTGCAGGCCAATCAAGATGTCGAATGTTGTTATCTTGATACCACTGTTTCACAGAGTTGCTGTAGGCCTATGGATAGCAGCATTGTCATCTTGAAAAATCCACTTGGGTCCAGCCAGTTGTTGTCCTCTTCTCAATACATTATTATTAAATAATTCCAGATACGTAACTTGATTCATCTTTGTGGTGCAAATGTTTATTTCACTTTTCTTCTTGTATCCTATGGCTGCCCAAATCATGATTCCACCATCACCGTTTTAGCGTGCACTCAATGCGATTTCCGATTTTCTTAAATCGTGCCAGTAGTAATGGAAACAATCAGGTCCATCTAAAGTGGACCTTTTTTCATCAGAAAAAATTACATTTCGCCATTCGTTTATCTATGACATGTGTAGTTTGCGAAATCTAAACGAGCAGTTTTATGCTTCATGGTAAGTGGTGGTTTGGACTTCATTTTCTTGAGAGTGAGAACAGGTGTTGATGTCAGAACCATTTGGATAGTTCTTAAATGACCCTGGATGCCAGCTTCTCTATCTATTTCAGCCGCTGATGATACAGAGTTACTTGCAGTACGTCGAATCAGCCGTGTTTGCCTGTCTGATAATACTTCTGGTCTTCCAGATCTTGGTTCCTTTCCATATGTATCGGGATTTTTAAGAAAATTTCGAATAACATGTTCACTTCTTCCTATTCTTTTTGCAATTTAGACAGAACTTCACCTTTATAAGCAAGGATTGAACCAATTTCTCTTTCCGTTAATTGTGATCTTTTTCCCATAATTAATTCTGACTACAAAAATAATGTGCATAATTAATGTAATTAATCATGACATCTCTTGAACCTTATAATTTTATAATAAATCGAAAATATCTTAAGATTTGGAATATTATGCTGTTGTAATAAATATTTTCAATGATGCGTCTAAACTTTTGACAAATCAGAAATCCTCTTCTTTTGCAAATGAATGTTTTGTAAATACTTGAGAGGTATTTTCCTACCATTCTATCCGACATCTTCATGGTATTGCATATAGTTAGCGTGTTCTGTTATTTAGAAAATCAGATAAAATATATTGCGTCTAAATTTTTGGCATGGAGTGTAAAACAACAAATCACGGAATCCTGTTGGTGGAAACTGGAGCCTAAGAACTTCCAAGACCTTATTTTGTCAATGCCAACACGTGTTTGTTGTACTCAAAAGAAATGGGGATTACATGTTTTTTTCTGAATTCTATATATTTTTGGAACAGGTTTTCTGATCACCTTATTTGAATTTTTGTTGTTATTTGAAAAATAATAGTATGTCCACGTAATATTATGTTCCTTTACCAATGTTGTTTACTCCAACAAATGTGCAACCAAAACATCATGTTTACTTTCTATAAACTTTTGGGACAGGCCTTATATATAAAATGATATCACAATTACTTATCAAAGCTATTAATTAAAATATTTTCTCTTTTTTTTTTAACAGGATATGAGATGCAGATGCAGTGTTAAAAGTGAAAAGTTGATATTTGATTTTTACAAATTTTATGCTTTTTAAAACATTTGAAAATCAGTTGACATTTCAAATTATAATGAAATATTTCTTCTGTTAATAGATACATATTATAATTATATGTTAACTAGTAAAAGCTTTGCAAGCCAGTGTCTAAAACTGGGGGATAATGTAATTAAAAAACATATGTCTGTTTTTTATAAGGGTCACACTTCGTATTAAATGGAGTTCAATTAATGGCTGATATATTGTTTTATTATTTATATTGAATACAATTACCCTTGAATAACAGCCATGGCAAGTGGTAGAGCTTTTACTATGTTGTTAATCCACTTAAACTAGTTGGGAGAAGGGGATGAAATTATGAGGAGAACATTCAAATCACATTAAACATGAAAAAGTAACAAAGTACTTGAAGTGCCCTTACAATTTTATGGTTCAGAATAGCATTTCTGGAAAATTTCAGCATTTCACAAGATTTGACTTAAATAATCATTCTTTTCCACATCAGTGCTTTTTTTTTCTGGGGGTACACAGGGATGTGCCTTATTCCTGTTTTTTTTTTTTTTTTTTTTTTTTTTTTTCTGGATTTTTAAGTAATCCTTTTGTTAGTTCACATCTAGTTAGAATCTTTTTGTGATATTCTCATCATTATTCAAACACATTCAGGATAAGTCAATAGTCTGTTATCTTTCTCGTACTTATGCAGAAAATGGAGATGTTTAAAATCTTTTGCAGCCAAGAAATTGGTTGTTCATGGGTGGCTATTTGCTGATGACCTGATTATGCAAATTAGGATGTATACAAAATTTATCCCATAAGCCGTAACGGATAGGGACCAATTTCCAATTATAAACTTGTTCTGCATTCAATTATGAACACAATTAAAAAATATATATAATTGGTTGAATATGTCACTCAGAAATGAAACTGAAACATTTCTACATGCAAATCATATTGCATGCCCATCCATTTTCACTTATCTCACACATGCAATTCATTTTACAGTATTGATATCTGAGTACACTAAAGCTAGGACCCCACTTGCGTGAAAAACTAAGCAGCTAGCTGAAAACTGAATTTTAAGGGATTACCCTTTCAGCAAAAATTATTTTCTTCGTGTAACAAGCAGAACTGAAAATTTGAAATAAAAAGCTCCACACAGTGCAAGCTCGTTCTTACTTCTCAACCTGGGCTATTTTACTCACACTTTACGATCAACAACATTTCATTTTAGCCACTATAAAACAATGAAATGCACGTGGCCCTGACATGAGAAAGAGCAGACTTTTGTGCTGTGCTTCTGCTCTGCCAGGAACCAACGTGAAAAAAACTTACGCAATTTCACTAAACTACTACTCAAAGATCTCCGTTCCTCACCACCAGTATTTTCAGATTCCGTCTAAAGAACTTCCTCTCTACACTCTCACCTAACTAACTCCTGCCCCTCACCGTTCCCCTCCAGTCTTTAAAACTTGTTTTATAAATCACCAAGTATTGTATCTTTGTTCCCCCTCCAGGGACCTACCTTGTCGGCCCCCACCATACTGGCCCTGAATGGGCAACTTGTTATAAATAAATAAATAAATAAATAAATAAATAAATAAAAGGGAAGAAAAAATTCCGCAACATTGACTCAAACAAGGGACCACTCCTTTCGTTAACTCTTACCAACTGAGTTACTGCGGACATGAACCACAAAGTTGATACAGTATGTCCAAATAAATTTCCATGAAGCCACAAATCAGCTTAACTGGCAGTGCAGGCCCCTGACTCACACATCGGGAATCCTCCTCAGACATATTTTAATAGCTTTACAGTTCATGTTCGCAGTAACTCGAATTGGTGAGAGTAGCACCAGCGAAAGGCATGATGGCGTGGTCCCTAGTTCGAGTCCAGGCCGCAGAATAATTCCTTCCATTTTCTACTTCGAAATTATGATATGTTGGAAGAGGTTGTTTTTTTCCAGTTTGATTATTATCTTATTTTTGACATGTATGTGATTTATCAATTTTGTTTAACATTGCATTCATTTACTAACTTATGAAAATTTCCACAAATCAGCTGTTTTATTAAAAAAAAAAAAAACAAAACCCTTTTTCCTTTTTATTGAAGTTTTTAATTAAAATTCCCACGATTTGGAAATTTTCCCACAATCTGGCAACAGTGCAAAAAATTGTGTCACCAAATGATGTCATTGGTTTTTGATCTCGTAATGGAGTTTTTGCAGTAAAGAGCATAATTTTTTATGCATTCCTCATTCTGGTATACGTTTCAGCATTTTATGTTTTTTTTTTTCCCTCTCTGCAAACAGGAACCTGGCTTTAGGAAATGACTGCCATGGTCTTCTGCTATTTCGATGCTAATGAGAATACTGCTGCTACACTTCAGCTTTATCAGTACAGACATCCAAACTTAGAAATTTGGGCGCTCTTTTTATCCATTTATGATGCGTTTTTTGTTTTATTATGTCATAACTGAATGTGGAACAAGCTTGTAATTGGGAAATTGAACCTTAACAGTTATGGTTTTGAGATAAATTTTGTATGCCCTGATTTGCGTAATCAGGTCACCAAAAGAAAGCCCACTCACGACTTCTTATTTGTTGGCTGGTACAGATTTTGTATATCTACATTTTCTGCTCAGGGGTTGAGGTTAACAGGGTTTTGACTTTCCCTGTATGTTTCCTAAAACTTGCACTTGTTATATATGTACATAAGTTTTATAAAGCTGTATCACTACCTTTTTTCTCCTGGAGGGAAAAAGCACTGTTTCACAGTAATTCTAAAGCAGATTTATTCAGATACTCAGCAATAGTTCGGAATATTTTTTTAACATTTTACATGGCAGTTATTTACCATGGTTATTTGAAATTATGACTAAGTTTAAAATAGTCACTCTTAATAATGATGTTTATACATTGTTAATTTTAATCAAATTGAAAACTTAGATTTGTAATTGATCCACTGAGCATGTAGATTTTTAATGGTAATTTTTATTAATTTTTTATTTTATTTTTTCAACTTTACAGAAAAAATGTCGCCCTAAAAGATGGAAATTATTGTAGGCACAGAAAATTTTCATTCCTATTGATAATTTCCACTGTCTAGAACTTTAAATTCATTATGTAATGATGTTTGCATTTTATTTTATGTTAATTCCTAAGTTTCATTGATTGATCATTATCTTGCTATGTATCTTTATTGAGTTACATGATGTATGGAAAATATTTAAACATGGTAAAAAAGAAAGGAAATATCCCATGCGCTGGGATCGAACCAAGGAACTTCATCACTTCTATTATTAACTTCAGTGGTCCACCTCCTAAAGGAAACGGAGGCCAGCTGGTCGATATCACTAGGTGGAGAAAGCAGATTATTCAGCAGCAGGATTTAACGGGAGGATAGAGTGCCCAAGATTTTTTCTAGGAAGCCTGAGCCCATGGGTTAGTTTTAAAAATACCAAATTGCATAATTTATAATTACACAGTAAAATAAAGTTTAAAACGGATTTGGAAATTAAATCCAATGTTCTTGACAAAAGTTTAAGTTCACTCCCCAAAAAAATTATCCACCACAATTTAATAGCGTATGTACGAAGCCTTGTTGGTTATAAACGTCAAATATGCGATTTGGCATCAAATTATGTCTTCTTCTTCTTCTTTGTCTTTAGCCTTTGTTCCATTTAGCTTTGGGGTTGGCTGCTCTGGAGCGCTGGCACCATTTGATTCTGTCATTGGCTTGGTCCGGATGGAGGCCTGCAGTCTTAAGGTTTTGATGTAGTGAGTCCAGCCAACATCACCTTTACTCAAAGCCTGAGCGCGAAAATTTCATACATTATTACATCATCATACGAAGTCATGTTTAATCGTATTTCTACCAATAATAAGCCCTAAATTATGACTCCGCATGATGATGTAACAAATGTATGAAATTTTCTCAGGCTTTGAGTAGAGGTGGTGTTGGTCTAGCCAACGTTGTTTTGGTCGGCCTTTTGGTCGTGTTCCAGGCACTACTAGGTTCAGTCCAATTTTGGCACTTGACTGCTGTCAGCACGGAGTGTGTGGCCGTACCAATGTAGCCTGGATTCTCGTAGTTTGTCAACAATTGAGGTGATGCCTAACAATTTCCTAATATCACTATTGCAGATATGGTCAAATCGTGTGACTCCAGCTGTCCAGCGGAGCATTTTCATTTCCATGACACTCAATTTGTTTTCAGCTTCTTTAGTTATTGGCCAACATTCAGAGCCATAAAGTGCTACAGGGCGGATTACGGTGCAGTAGATCTTGGATTTTAATGGTAGCTCAGCTTTTTGTCACACATGAGGCTAGTTGTTGTGTGCATTTTCATCCAAGTTGCATTCACTCTGGCAGTGACTTCTGGAGCCATGTTGCCATCAGCTGGCATCCAAAAAAAATAATTGTAGGCTCTGAAATTTCATTCCATGCCCAAACATTTGCAGCCTTCAGTGCATTGATCGTTGTATATCGTTTTCCATTTGCATATACTGAATGAGACACGGTACACCACAGATTTTCTTTGGGTTAAAATCAGGGGAAGGCACTGGTTATTTAAAATATCGAATTTTCTTCTGTTCAAATCGTTCCAGAATTTTTGTGCAATGGTGAATGGATGCATTGTCTTGCTGGAATTGTCTAGCCATTTGATGTCGTATCCTTGGAAACTTATTAGAAAGTTGCTTGAATATAGTCCTCTGCATTCTGTTGTCCAGTAATAATTTGTAATTCATATTTTTTTCCGAAACCAATCTTCCTCCAAATCTTCACTGATTCTCCATCACATTGCCTTCGTGACATCATTTGCTCATTGTCTTTCCAAGTCATGAAAATAATAAGACAACTTGTCTGGAAATGGTCAGAATTAATAAAGAAAACCACAAATCTCACAAACTTGTTTTAATACTACGTATGCACGTATAGAAGACCAAGTCATCTTCCTGAGCATGATACTAATGAGTCAGCTGAGGAAGACGACTTGGTCATCGAAATGTGCATACGTAATATTAAAATAAGTTTATGGAATTTGTGGTTTCTCTTTCTATTATTTCTTATCATAACCGGATTTCCAGAGTTTCCTGGCATCATTGGATTCCATTATCGTAATCTGTCTGGATCATCCAGAATAAATTTTTTCTCATCTGAGGACATAATTTTTCTTCAATCAGTGCTCCAACTGTTATGTTGTCGTGCAAATTCCACTGTGGCATCTTTAAGGTGTTGGTTTAAATTTGGTTTTTGTTTTATTTTTTTTTTCTCTGCAAAGTTGGAGTAAAATTTATAAACAGTAAACTTTGGGATTGGGATGCACTAATGGACTTCATCAGAGACTCGGATTTAACACTGAAAATACTCGGCCCCATATTACAAAACACTACTAATTAATAATCAGTGCCTGTAATAGATAAAGCAGCTTGTCTCCCTTCTGTTGGGAGATGTGGGCTGAAAACTGAACTGAACTGGATTGGGATGCAATGTCCTGAACAGTATGCACACTTGTTGATAAGCCTGCTTCAGTGGCAAGTTGGCAAGCTATTATTAGCAACCTTGCCGACCTCCTATGAATTGCACGGGGCCTTCCAAATAGTTTTCTGCATGATTTTTGATTAAGATTTTTAGCAGCTGCATTTACAGCACATAAACTACCGTACATCCAAAATTTTATGGAATTTGCCGGTTTGATTTACCTTCAGATTAGGGAGTTGAAATCTGGTCTGAAATTCTGTCAAACGTTTTCCTCTAGTGACTGATGACCTGAGCAGAATGCTCATTTATATTATTATTATTCCTGATTCAGTATTATGCAGATTATTATGCATGGAAAGTATGTAAAACAGGTTAATCTATTTTCTTAAGTGGTGAACTTAAACTTTTGTTGCACCCCAGTTCCTATTTTTATCAAGAAAATTTGATTAAAACTTTATATTATACAATTACATTATTAATTTACATAAATCAACTGGAAAAGATCAGTGAACTGAAACTTTTGTCGTGGACTGCAGAAGCAACAGGCCCTTGGTTAGATCCCAGATCACAGAATTTTTCCCTTTCATTTTCCACTCATAAATAGTTTCCAGATTTTGGAACATTTTCATCCGTTTTTCCTTATTCAAAAAATGTGGAGATCACAATTGTTTGCCGTCTTGTCATTTATGTTTTACGTAAATCACCATTTTTCTGAACTACATAGCTGTTAAGGAAATCTAACCATAATTAACAATGCTCGTGTGAGTAGAATTTTACTTGCCTTCATCTTTGTTTATTTCTTTAATGTGATAATTATTATAAAGTTTGTCTTTTGTCCTACTTGTATCAACTTTATTATATTTTTTTGGAAGAGAATTATTTTCCTATCAGTTGACTTCATGTTATAAATGATCTATTATAAAGCTGGTATTTGTTTATTTATAATCTTTATTAAGAATAAAATTTACATATTTCCAACATCAAATACATATTTCTTTCCTAAAACGAAGGTCATTGCCATGAGTAACAAATAATTTTTATTTACAGTTTTTGCAATTCTGGAAAAATTTTTTTTTTTGTAAAACTAGATTCATATGAGGAAAACAGCGCAGACACCTAAAGACAGGACAAAAAGCATTATGTGGTTAAGTATTGCTTGCTGATATGTTGAGGCTCTGTTGCAACCATCATAGTCACATGTAAGAATGCATCCCTTAAGAATGTCGTCCTGGAAACGAAACATTCCACATTGGTTGTCCATATTATCTAAAGCACATCGTCGTATTACCAACAGCTCTCCTGTATGTACTTTGAAGATTTAAAAAAAAAAAAAAAGAAGAAAAAAAAGAATTTTATATGTTTGAAGAAACTGTGAAATATTTTTAAACAATGTTATATTTTTATAAGAATAAAATATATATTACTAATTAAATGGGTATAAAGGTTACAATTTTTAGAAATGTAGCTCTTTGGAACCAGAAATATATGGCCATTAAAATGTTTAGGACATTTAAATGGGTTTTAATTATTGGGTCCTAAACTTAATTTTAAAGGATTGACAGCAGATTGCAGAAGCAGTGCCGGAAGGTGACGTTCTTACGAAAGCTTTCATAGACTAGAAAAATCGGTATGTGTCAGTTGGATGATGTGTACATTACAGATTGTTGGCACAAAATGCAATGAGCAGGAAGAGTTACTTTTTTGTTTCCATATGAAGATATCTGCAGTGGAAAGTCTTTCTTTGCTGCCTGAAACTTTTGGGGAATATTCTCTATCGATTTCAGCGTGCGAGTACAGCATTTGAAAGTGATGCTCTGTATTTGGTAAGATCAGAAGTGGGTTGTCTATTCTGAGTTACTCAAACTTGATCAAACCATTACAGGGGAATGTTACCGACAACAACTCGTGGAGCTGAACTGCGAATTGAAAGCAAAACGACCGGAATGCGCCAGAAGACACGACAGTGTGATTTTCTAGCAGGACAAAGCTCTGCCCAAGAGCTACCCCATCCGCCTTATTCCCCAGACCTAGCTCCTTCTGATTACCACTTGTTTCGTGGACCTTTCTGACCAGCACTTCAGTTCCTTTGAAGATATCCAAAAACGGAACGATTCATGGATAGCCACACAAGACGAGTCGTTCTTCTGCTGAGGAATCAGTCCTTCCTTTGATTAACAGGTACTTGTCCCTTTTTTTTTCATTGTCAATGGAAAAAAAACCTTTAAATTAAGTTTAGGACCCAATACATTGCCAGCAAAAAAAAAATTGAATACATGGAAGAAGTGGGTTAATTTTATTTAATTTCAAGAGCATTATGTGGGTGGCATGCAACATAAGATTTAAATTTCAACACCTTAACTGCACTGGATCCTGGTACTGGGTGTCACAAAAGTCCCAATAGAAAATTTTAATATGGCCAGGAAAGTCGAGCCCCATAATGGGTGATGTATGGGAATGAGTTATCCTGTTGGAACAGCACATTACTCCATTTTCTCTGTTCAATGTTCCATTCACAAACACCAAAGATGAGCGTGAGTTGTAACTGATGGCACCCCACATCATTATGCCTGGTTAAACATGTGTCTCATAGACGAATGCACTTTGGAAGATGTCGCTCTCCTGGTCTTTATCGCACACATTGACGTCTATCACTGGTGTGCAAGCAGAATTTGCTCTCATTCAGTTTGCCAGTCAGCTCTTTCGCTACACTACTGCAACCGTACAGAACTGTGTTCTTCTGAAGTGGTAGTCTGCCTAGAGGGACACGTGACGGCAGTCCTACTGCAAGTAAACTGTTGCAATAGTTCCATCTTGATACGGTTGGTGCTTCTCTGGCCCTTATCTCTGCTGTCCAGGCGTTTAGTGCTTCCCCTACAATCCGACCGTCTTGGTGTGGATCATTAATGTGTGGGCATCCAGAACCAGGTCTACCTTCTGTAGACCACTGTTGCCAACATCAAGTCAGTACAGAAACATTACATCCAATGAATGTGGGCTGTGATTTGCCGATAAGACTATCCAATCTTTCGAAGTCCCACCGTTAAACTCCATCAGTTGCACAGGATAATAGCTGCGTGTGTGTAGGATATGGCAGGTGTTGAGACTACTCTAATCTTTTACAATAGAGATGCCAGATTGATGATTTTATGTAAATTAGGGATGAACCATTCTTCCAGTGGAGCCTTTATGGGGAAACCCTGTACCAGGATCCTGTGCATATATCGTGTTGAAATTTAAATCATATATTGTATGCCACCCACACAATGCTCTTGTGCAGTTTCATTAAAATTGATCTACTCCTTCCATGTGTTGCATTTTTTTTTTTGACATTGCATACATTTAATTAGTTGTTAAGGGTCATTTTTGGTATTTTATTGGCTTTATTTCCAACTATAAATTAAAAAAAGAGAAAAAAACACATGACATTGGAATAATAAACACTACTGAAAATGTTAATGGGACCATTATGTTTTGCTGCAAGCTATAAATATCCACATAGTTATGAGAGATCTATTACTAGTGAAGGAGATGGAAGGAAGCTTTATAATACAGGGTGATTACAAAAGAACTTCACACTTTTAAAAATTTATTACATCAAAGCTATTCAGAATACAGACACACCACATACGGATTCTTAAAGAAAAACTCTGGAAGTTTATTGTTACACGTAGCATTACGTAACTTGAGGATGATACCAAACAATAACCTGAGGTTTGATTGGTCGAGCAAACAATAACCTGGAACTTGCAAAGTGGCCACCGCGGAGCTCCGAACTCGCACCTTGTGATTTCTTTTTATGGGGGTGTGTAAAGGACAAGGTCTTCACCCTACCCCTTCCCCGTGACCTAGACGAGCTGAAAGAACGCATTACGGTAGCGATAATTGATGGATGGCAGGATAAAGAATTGGATGCTCGGATCGGTGCAGCATGCTGTGTCAGACGTGAGATGTGGCGATCCGTGGTAACGAAACGTGAGCTGGGAAACAAAGCCAAGCTCTCCGTTTTCAAATCTGTCTTTGTCCCCATTCTCACCTATGGTCATGAGTCTTGGGTAATGACCAAAAGAGTGCGATCGCGGATACAAGCAGCCGAAATGAGATTCCTGAGAGTTGTGGCAGGTATTACCCTACTAGATAGAGTGCACAGCAGCACAATAAGTGAGTCTTTAAGTGTTAAGCCGCTACTCTTCGCATTGAGAGATCTCAGTTGCGCTGGTAAGAACACGTGATACAGATGCCGCAAACTGATCTTCTAGGTAGTTGTTATTTTCGAAGCCGGTGGGTACGAGACCAAGGGGTCGGGCTAGACTACATGGAGAATCTGGGTTCGAGTCGCTTGGGTATTACCATGGAGAATGTGTGCCTCATGGCTGCTGCCCCGCGACCCTAATGTATAAGCGGGCTTGAAAAGTAAGTATAGTTTTGTAGTCCAATTTGAAAATTTTCTGTTTCCTGTTTAGATTCTTCATATTTTCTATAATCGTCTCTTGTTACAGCTTTCCAGGTCAACATGGTCTACAACAATTCATTGCCTAAGCAATTTAAATGCAGCGTATAGTGAATTTCCTTATGGTTGAGGATACTAGCAATGCTCACATTCTTCAGAGATACGTGGTAATGATACAGCACACTAGCATGCATATTGTAATTTAAGGTTAATGTATTATTGATTTAAGGAGTTTAAATAATAGTTTAAATTTGAAATGAATTTAGTCTCGGTGTCGGTGAGGAAGTGAAACGGAAGTGACGTCACAAAACTTTAAAGCGCTACAACTTTTTAACGGAACCTCAGATCGAAAAACACGACCAGACTTTTTTGCTCAGAATTTCATCCTCTACCTGCCCTTTCATTTTGGCACGATCTTTTAGAATCACCCTGGCCGATACCAATACCGATATTCCTTACCGATACCGAACTTTAAAGCGCTATAACTTTTTAACGGAGCCTCAGATCGAAAAACGTGACTAGACTTTTTTGCTCAGAATTTTGTGTACTATACGCTGTTAAATTTATTGTACATAATTTTGAAACACCCTGTATAAAATAGTTTACAGAATAAGCTTTCTGTAAACGCACTGAAAATATTTAAAGAGATGTATGCAAATTAAATTTTTACAGAAATATTAGCAAACAATTTTTATTTTCTTACCTATAGTTCCTATCATTTTGAGGCAAAAATTGGCAGGAAATCGCCCAATATGACCTTCTTTAGGTTCCATACAATCCTCTGTGTATTTACTTAAAGCTGGATTATAAGGATCGTGACAATTTATATCGGTACCGTTTCTACTGTTGCATGTGTAACAGTTGATGCTTTCTCCTGCAAATGAAAAGAAAAATGTTTCTTATTATCCATCTCACTCATTCTTCACCTCACAAAATAGGCTAAATGGCCACTTTATTAGGTACGCTCTTTGTACTTGAGTGGACAGTCTCTGATTAGGAGATACATAGCACTTAAAGAGAAATGGAATTGGTGAACAACAATTCGGGAAAGCGAACAATTTCGGATAATGTCCTGTATCGGCTGTAACAGTTGATGGAGGTACCTTATGACGCAAGCAAATCTCGCAGATTAGAAAAGCATTGCATGATCTAAGGGATCGTGCTTCCTCCTTTACATATTAGAGTACAGAAATCTGTAACAGCAGAAAGCGATTGATCTATCCTGAAGTATCAGTTTTTGGAAGGCTGATAGCAGTTCCACCACGGGGAGAATGTTCAAGGGAAACGTTAGTTGCAAACTTCATTTCCTGTTCATCGTAGTTCTGATGCCTGGATACAAGAATAATTCGTCAAAGGCCTTATTTGGTTTCCAAGTGATACTAGGAGCATGATCAAGAATTGACTGTACAGTCAGATGCAAAAAGGTTTTTACCTGCTCCGTAGGAACTGAGCTTACCCGATGTTGATCGGTTGCAAAATCAGGTACTTTTACTGAGAGTCAAGGCAGATTAGACTGGACCTGTCCCTTCTGCATGAAAATAGGGTAGCAGGTATACGTTTGGGATGTGCTGTTCACGTGTTCAACTATGACTTAAGTCCATGAGCCGCAGCTTCCAGTCTTTATCCCATCAAACATTTGTGTTAGCATTCCCACCAATTGTCAACAGTTGTGGAATGCTATCATTGGGCAGTGAGGAAATATTCCTGTGCCGTAGCTTTGAACTCTGTTGGAGTCCTTGCCCAGTTGCATATGAGCTGTTAGGGGAGATCCTGCCTGTTACTAGAAGATGTATCTAATAATGTGGCAACTCAGTTCTAATGCTTGCAGAATTGACTAAGGAAAAATATCGCAACCTGGACTCGAATCAGGGATCATGCCTTTCTCTGGCACTGCTCTTACCAATTGAACTGCCGCAGACAATGAACAGCCAAGCTGGTTCAATATGTCCAAATGGACTTTCGCGAAGTCAAAAATCAGCTCAGCCGGTAGAGCAGGCTTCTGCCTCAAAGCTTGGGCATCCTCATTTTCATTAAACGGAATTTTTCCTTCCCTTTTCTCCTTTGTAATTATAATATGTTTGAAGAAACTCTGGTATCTTCTCTTTGAGCATCATACTATTAACAAAATTATATAATTAATGAACCAAAATCCAAAGTTACTCATACCTTAGGTCTCACAAAATCATTCACTCAAAGAAGGAAAAGCAAGAGTGGAACAAATTCTATACATCACTGCTCGCTTACCAACAGTTTCAAAATTTTTGTAGAAACATGCAAATTCTAGCTTTCAACACTTCTGTTTGATCGCAAAGATTTAGTTTTGTTTTGTTTGCATTCAAAACAGTAAGTCTCGAATTTGCATGTTTGTACGGAATTTATTGAGGTACTAGCAGAGCACCCGGCGTTGCCCGGGATAATTACACTTGTAGGAAAGCAGAACAATCTCAAGAAGTTAAATTAAAACTCAAAATTGGTTAAATTATAACTCAATCAATAGAACACAGAGCGAAGGGACTATCCAGTCTTAGACACGTGTACCTCTGCCTCATCGAGAGAGACTGCCCTATCTATATCGTCTATTATATCCATTTCCTGTTCATTGTTAATAATTCTTGGAAACGAATGTTCTGTCATTGCATCATCATTTTATGTTCATTGTTATAATTCTTTGAGTAATTTTGTGCTCATTGTTATTGGTGAATTGCGAATTGAGACCATTGTTGATGCGAACACGACGGGCCTATTGTTGCACAAACTTTGCCTTATATTGTTGGTCATGAGATATGTTGCTGGTCCGAGCTTAGTGTGAATTGCGTGTTGACACCATTGTTGATACCTATTGTTGCACAAACTTTTCCTTTCATTGTTGGTCATGAGATATATATTGGTCGGTCCGGGCAGAGTGTTTGTGAATTGCGTGTTGATACCTATTGCATTGTTGGTCATAAGATATTTCTAATTAATATGCCCTTCCATAACCAAGAATATCGATTTTTTTTATCGTTAATTATTATTTTTCCGAAATCTGAGGTAGACACTGACCTTCCTCGTGGTTTGAAGATCAAGTATGCAAAATTTCATCAAGATCGGAATAAAACTGTAGATTTGCATAAGAAACAAACAAACCCACAAACAAACAAACAAAATCCTTCTTTATATATATATACTAGCAGAGGACCCGGCGTTGCCCGGGATAATTACGCTTGTAGGTAAACAGAACAACCTCAAAAAGCTAAATTAACCCTCCAAATTGGTTAAATAATAACTCAATCACTACAATATAGAGCGAAGGGACTATCCATTCTAAGAAAAATCCGAAAGACAGGAATTTACCTCTTCACTGAAAAAATCCATTCTAGGTGATATACCGGGACTTGGTTTACCGAAAAAAAAATTTTTAAAGGCTCACAATGGATGGACCTCTCCAAGGATGCCTTCTAGTCTAAATAATTTTTTACTCACGTAATCTTACTTTAGATATACACTTGATGTTGTTACAATATCCTTTCTTCTTTCGATGTCTTGAAGCAAAAATTGGCCATTCATCACTTTGTGTAGTCTAGCAGTCGCCGATTCTTCTATTTACTTGCTTACCATTTGCTCAATACAGCACGGAGCTAAAGGAGTGCTTCCCCTATCGTCTTTCAATCTTTCTCAATAGTCTGCTAATTCATTATCTCCAGTTACTGATCATTTTTAAAGATTTTCAAGAAATTGTTAAGTACTAAGAGTTCTCTTTCCTAAGAAAAGCCTGAATAACAGGAATTCTATGCATTGAATTCTATATTCAACAAACTTTGCCTTGCATTGTTGGTCTTGAGACATATATTGTTGATCCTTGCATAGTGTTGGTGCATTGCGTGTTGACACCATTGTTGATACCTATTGTTGCACAAACTTTTATTTGCATTGTTGGTCATGAGATATCTCTCATTAATATGCCCTGCCATAACCATGAATATCGATTTTTTATAAATAATTATTATTTTTTCGAAATCTGAGGTAGACAGTGACCTTCCTCATGCTTTGAAGGCCGTGTATGCGAAATTTTATCAAGATCGGGATAAAACTGTAGATTTGTATAAAAAAACAAACAAACAAACCCACAAACAAACATCCTTCTTTATATACAGGGTGAATACAAAAGTCTGAACCCCCCTTTTATTTTTTGAACCGAAGCAGATATGTCAATTTTGCTGAATCCAATGAATAGGAAGATGTGGGGACGACCAACAAGGCGACGAGGATACAACACTAGTTCTGGCTGCAGTTGCTGCAAATCCCCACACAAGCAGCAGAGCAATTGCTGCAAATATTGGGTGCCATCAGAGAACTGTTCTCAACATTCTACACGCACATCATTTTCACCCATACCATATTCATTGTCACCAGGAGTTACTGCCATTGGATTATGTTGCTAGGGCCGCCTTCTGCAACTGGTTACTTACCTGCCTGGATGACAATCCAAACTTCATTCATGAGGTGTTGTGGACAGATGAAGCCCAGTTCACCAAGGATGGAGTTATCAACAGGCAAAACCATCATTATTGGGCAGACGAAAACCCACGATGTCTGCGAGAAGCAACTCATCAAATGAACTGGAGAATCAATGTGTAGTGTGGATTGTACAATGACACTGTGGTTGGACCGTATTTTTACGATGGAACACTGACTGCAGAACGCTACCGGGCTGAAATTCTCAACGTGGTAGTCACAGACTTCATTGACAGTTTGCCATTGGCCTCGTATCAGCGGGATTACGACTCCATATCAATTTCAGCATGATTGAGCTCTCCTCCACATTACGGGTTGGTCGTTCGCGAGCGTCTAAATGAGATGTTTGGACAACAATGGATTGGCCGAGGAGGACCAGTTCGTTGGCCACCCTGCTCCCCTGATTTTACACCACTTGACTTTTTCTTGTGGGGATACGTGTTGTCGCATGCGGATTTACTAAGGACTAGTCATGAGCATTGTGTGTGTTGAAGAGACCGTCTCTAACAAAGGTAACTTCATCTGTGAAGAGGATGTACTTGCTGAACTCATGATTGGATCATGCTGTTGCAGGAACCACTGCGAGAAAGCAACACGTGGTGGGTGGTCATCTGGCAATAGGTCTTGAGCCTTTTGACGACGGAACGGATGCATGTCATTGTCATTCAGTATTCGCCAGACAGTGCTCTGCGATGTGTTCGTAACTGCTGCCACAGCTCGTGTACTGGTGGATGGATTATCACCAATCTCTTCAAGCACCTGGTCTTCCAGTAGGTCTGTCCGAGCAGTTCGTGGGCGACCTACATCTGGCCTATGGACATTGATGGTTCCAGTCTCCCTCAAACCTTGAACAATATGGGCAAATCAAGGTCAAGATAGGAAATAATTCGAAACTTTTAACCAATCAATCACTGGGATTGGTCCGAGGTCAGAATTTAGGAGTTGGTTGGTTTATTCGTAATCTCCAATGATTCTAAAAATTAATTAGATGAGGATCTTTGGTGGAATGTAATATTTCCACCCGACTCGGATCATTAGATTGATAACATGGTCAGCAAAATAGAAACGTTTGTTCTCCCATTCTTTATGTGGGAGAAATGCTCACTAGTTGTAATTTTTCTTTGGCTCTGGCCATAATAAAAGCAATCACAAGAGCCATATGTTAATTTATAAATTCCTGGTTTGTCTTCTTTAGTATCTTATCTTTGAAAGTGTCAATAGCTTTCTTTAGGGTATTGTTATTCTTATAGGGTAATTTAAAGCCAAACGATTTAGCTAATTTAGTGAGGCCCTTGTTCAATTGCCTGTTATACGGAAGAACAAAAAAGTGTTCTTTTCTTCTGTAGATTCAGACGTCCGAGGATTTTCTTGATCAACTTGGTTATGATTGCTCGAATGTACCCGTTTCTTGTGGCAAATTCCTTGATAACATCTAGTTCTTTGGAACGGCTCTCTTTGCTGAGAGGTAATTTGAAAGTTCTCATAATTAGGTGGCAGAACGCAGCCATTTTATCAGCAAAACAATGATCGGACAGATTATGGATCAAACTCTGTTTACGGTATATATTAAAACTTAAAAGTAAACTCCACGGAAAAAATTGACTTTTTTTTTTTGCATCATAACATTAATCCAGGTTAATAGAGTATATATCATTCAACATTTTTCGATTTTTCCTAATATTTTATTAAGAAAAATGGCTCGGAAAATTGAAAATTGGCGTGGGATCTTCCATCCTCTTCTCCAGAGAACACGGCGGAACAAAGCGTCATTTCCTGCCGCGAGAACCTCGGGGAATTTCGTCGCCGAGATTCTAGTCGCTTTCTATAGTTTCGCTTAGAACGATTCTACATATCGTAAGATTTTGCTAATCTGTTTTATGCTGGTATGCCTTCAGTTTGTTCTCTGTTTGGATGTGTAAATAGACAGTCTGATAGAAATTTCACGTTTCATAGATTTACACAATCAGAATCGATTAAAAAACAGTGGATTAGTTTTTGACTGCGAGGGAACTGATATCCAACTCCAAACAGCATCGTGTGCTCATTCCGAAGCGTCTTGCTTTGTCTACGCATCCGCCGTTTTAAATTCAGTATCAATTCAAACAAGGAATTCGCTGAAACTAGATCACGTATAAGGTGGAACTAGATGCTCTTCCAACTCTAAACTGGCCTGGCATTCTTCAAGAACAACGACCGCAACAGCACTCGTTAAACGCCGAAGGAATGAGGAAGTAAGCCTGTTTGCTGTATAAAGGCTGGTTTCCATTTAGCGTCGGTTCGGCGTCCTTTTTTGCAATCGTCGCCTGTGAGACCAACACCACCTAGAAGACACCAGCCCCTGTTTTCTACGGGGTGTTGGTGAGACGCGCCCTGATTAGCACGCGAGCGCCAGAGACCATCAATAAGGAGACCTGACATTTGCAGCTTTTCCCATACAAGCTTTGTAATATGCGTCCTCTGGATAAAACCAATGAAACATTGTGGACCGCTCATGAATGACGTCGTATAATTCAGTCATAATTAACGTCAATATAGTATACTGCTAAAAATTTTAAAGTTGTATTTTATTTATTTCATGTTCTTTGTTTTCATTTTATTTACTTAACAGGTGTTATTTATTTTATTCCTTTATTTACTTTATTAATTCCTGTTAAATGTTTATGCTACAAAATGAAAAATTAAATTAGTCCATATAAAAAACCCACTGACATTAAGTTCAAACATTTAATTAAGCATTAATAGACAAGTTAACACGTAGTAGAATAAAAAAAAAAATAGAGTAGACATGCAAAAATCGTTGCTTCATCATGAAACATTATTCATTATGGAATAGAGGCAATTTGAGTAAACTACAATCTAATGATTCATACATATAGATTCTGGTATCCTCTTTAAATACATTGACTGTTACGAACGATCATCAGATTCATTTATGAACAATAAATTCTTCATTCCTCGTCAGTTAGCACAATTGCTCCTCGTCGCACCATTGCTCTGATATTTTAGTAAAAACTGCAGATATTTCTACTAAACGCTTACTATAACGCTGCAGATGACATGTTCAGATAAAACTGGCGATGCTTCCATTGACGATTCAACGTTTAAAGCTCAAAAACCACTATATCTCCACCGTGCACTACACTGTGGAATGCCCACTGCTTGACATGTCAGACACACGTTAACGAACTTAACGGTCGTTTCCAACTTTCATTTTCACTTTTATTGAAACCAATACGTCATCACCCGCAGCGCCATCTGGATAAAACTTATGGAAGAGAATCAGCGCGTGAAAAATGCGCATTACACGTAAAATGAGCTAATGCCAGGTCTCCTTACTGATGGTCTCTGGCGAGCGCGGTCGTTTTCCATTTAGCGACTTTCAACCGTTATCCTGAATCTGGTCTGATCTGATTGTTCGAGTCACTGCAAACAATTGTCGCTCTTTCAAGGTGATGGAAAAAGAGGATATCAACCACTCCAATCACGTTCTTGAATTAATTACTATATCATTTTTACTTAATAAATTAATGATTCACGAAATTTTTATAACCTGTTTATTAATGATTAACTTAAGAATAAAATAAAACTCTTTTTCCACAACGAAACAGGAAATGAACAAACATAAAAAGAAAAAGACCGAAAATAAAATGGAAAAATACAACTTGAGTCTGTAAGCGCTTTTCGAAAGCTTTGCTTTCATCATTCAGCAGCCAAGGAGCACCTCGAGAGAACTTGAGAGAACTGACTTGGAATAGAACATGCTGAGTATTTATAACGGACAGAAGCCAATCAAGACAAAAAGATCCAACTGAAATTTATTGATTGGGTAGGTGCGTCGCCCATTTGATCAATGGTGATTCGCTAATAGGGCCCCTATCTAAGTTGAGTAATAAATTTTTTTTTTTTTTTTAATGGCTATAGCACACGTACCATCACCGATTTGGTCAAGAAGAGGAAGTTAAAGAAGTTCATGGACGAAATCACTACCCTCAACCAGACTAAAAATAGAGGGAGAGTCATATCCTTACCTTTCAATAAATCATTAATCAAAGGTCTCAATTCTGTTTTTAAATCTTTTAATATTCCGTTATCTTTAGGCAACCAGATCCCAACCAGACCATTACCCAAAGGACCAGATTCCACCACTATAGAAATCAGGAATATACGAAGCCAGATGTTTCCAATGCCCCATGATGTACAAAGGACAAACTTTCCGCAATATTGAAACAAGATTCGAAGAACACATGAGACACACAAGATATGGTAGAGGGAATCAGTCATCCATAGCCAAACACTCTCTAGATACCGGGCATGAATTCTTATTAAACAATGTAAAACTTATTAAATCAATAAACAAGAAACACCTTCTGGACGCCTTCGATAGCTTAGCCATTCAAAAAACAGATAAAAAATTATTACTCAACTTAGATAGGGGCCCTATTAGCGAATCACCATTGATCAAATGGCCGACGCACTTACCCAATCAATAAATTTCAGTTGGATCTTTTTGTCTTGATTGGCTTCTGTCCGTTATAAATACTCAGCATGTTCTATTCCAAGTCAGTTGGAACCAGCATATGTCCTATGCTCTGAACAAAGCAAAGAGGGCTAAGTACAGTATCATAGCTCTCATGGGTTGCAACGGCGCCCTCAGCATTGACAACTAGCTACTTCTGTACAAATCGATTATCCGGACCATAGTCCTCTATGGCATGCCTGCGTGGGCGACTATCTGTAAAACCAGATGGAGTGAACTACAGTCATTCCAGAATGTTACCCTGAGGACCATTGCCCAGCTGGACAGAAGGACGGTGAAAAACCAATCCATCCACATGGATTTAAACATGGCCCATATCGGAAAGTTTATACAGGATCTCCTTTTGATTATGATACAGAAGATGAAGACTCACGACAATAAGCTTGTGAAAGGGATTCTGAATAACTCAATGAATATGAACTGGCATACGATGTATCGTAAACCGAGGCACGTTCTTGACATGAATTTTGAAGATATTAGCAACGTCTTTTTCCCAGACTACTGGAAGATGTGATAATCTTCTTTCTCCTTGTATTTTTTATTTCGTTTGTTTTTTGTTTCTGACAATCGTCAATCTTATTTTCTTTTTTGTATAATATGGAAGACCGCTTGGGTTGGTTAGGCTTCTTGACTACCTCAGTGTATTTCATTTGGAGTTTATTCTGGTTAGATGAGCTTTGTGAAAGCGCTGCTTTCGTCCCATCCTAACAAATGTACACTTCACTGTTCGATTGTCGATTCCAAGTCAGTTCTCTCAAGTTCTCTCGAGGTGCTCCTTGGCTGCTGAATGATGAAAGCAAAGCTTTCGAAAAGCGCTTACAGTCTCAGGTTGTATTTTATCATTTTATTTTCGGTCTTTTTCTTTTTATGTTTGTTCATTTCCTGTTTCGTTGTGGAAAAAGAGTTTTATTTTATTCTTAAGGTTATCGTCTGCATTATCCACATAAGATTTTTAGACAATTTGTTTATCAATAAATTCACGAAGGAAAAGTCGCGAGTACTCGTGTCGGCGAACAGCAGCTATGGCAGCCATGATTCTCCATCTGAATCGGCGAAGACAACTACCCAGAATCCGTAGCGAAGTAGACTGCACCTGATTGGCTAGATCAAAAAGACGCCTAAAAATCTAGCCATGCCAGATCTTGAAAAGACGCGTGACCGACGCCGAACAGACGCAGACGCATAACAGACGCTAATTGGAAAACGAGTGCGTTTTTTAAAAATTCCGAAATAAGACGCAGACGCCTAACAAACGCCAAACCGACGCTAAATGGAAACCGGCCTTAAGGCACACGCCGCCCTTAATGTGCATACGCCAACGCGGCAAGCAGAAGATCCCGTTTCACGGTTTAATGCATAGGGCTGTATTATACAGTGTATATAGTGCAGTAGCATTTAATTCTGCTAACGGCCCTTATATATCGCTGTCACTGTTATCAAAATCGCAGTCGTCACTACCGGTCTTGTTTCATATTCATATTCAGTTTCCATTGCGATGCCCAACTGACAACTAACCGATAGCGTCCAATGTGTGACGTCACGAATTCGAAACTCCTTCGCACTTCTCGGCAACTTGTGAGTACGATTTGAAAATTTTTATACATGCTACGTTGTTATTGAGACTTTCATCTTTCATTTTAAACAAAGTTGTTTTGGGTGTGGAGTTACCTTTAAACGATTATTGAATCTGCAGATAAGTATATACAAAAATGGTAATTGGTTGTTACATTCTTTTTCATATGTGAATTTGATGGTAGAACAAAGTTGATTGAGATTTTTAACAAACAGAGGTATATCTTGGACACTTTCATTATAAACAGCAAAAATATTGTCCACATAACGGAACCACAATCTAGGAAAATATTTAAATTCTTTTAATGCTTGATTTTCAAGCTTTCTATCAAACAAATTAGCAAGAAAGGGACTAATGCTACAGCCCATGGGCGTGCCATTATTCATTTGGTAGAATTTGCCATTAAAAGTAAAGTTTGTTGTTGCGGCAAATCAAGTTCATAATCTCTTAAGGTTAAAGGTACATCATTATCAATCAAACATTCTTCAAGAGCTTTTAACGTATCTGAAAGGGGGATACTAGGGAATAAAGCTTCAGTATCAAAGGAGATGAGAATCTCATCCTCTGATAAAGTTACAGAATTAAGAGATTTACAAAGTTCAACATTATTTTTGATGGAAAAATCAGAACCAGGTAACACTAAATTAAGAAGAAAATTCTTCAGTACAAATTTAGGCAAAAATACGTTGGAGAGTCTACATTGTCACTAATTGGACTCCATTTATTACCTTTGGTAAGCAGTATAATCTGGGTAACAATGGATTACGTGGAACTAATTGGAGGTTGGGGAATTGTTTAAAGATATAAGTACAAGTTTTGATACAGTCCTTGGTTTTTCTAACAAACCTTTCTAACTTCGGTTCCCGTCTGTGCACGCTGAAGAGGAGGGCTTGGCTCTCGAAATGTACATACGTATTTGTATTATTATTGTTTTATTATTTTGCTATTGTTTGTTAATGTTATTAAACTATTTTCTTGTGGAACAGTGGTTTCATTTATCTTTCTTAGCATATCATCTTATTGCATGAGTTCCAACTTGGCCATAATGCTATGAAGCAACTCGAAATGTCATTAAAGCATGGGGTGATGAGACAACTGGTCAACGTGCAACGCGCAGATTGTTTGAATTCCGTGGCGGCAATACCACCCTTGAAAATGAGGATGGTCGCGGCCATCCATCGAAAGCTGCCGAAGAGCTCATGGCAGACCATTCTACAATCGTTCGCCACTTGAAACAAATTGGAAAGGTGAAAAAGCTCGATAAGTGGGTGTTACACGAGCTGAACGAAGTGAAAAAAAAAATCGTTGTTTTGATGTCTGTTCCAGGTTTCTTTTACGCATAAGAACGACCAGTTTCTTGATCGCATTTTGAGAAGTGATAAGAAATGGATTGGTCCGAGAACCGTCGATGATTCTCTCAGTGGTTGGACTGCAAAGAGGCTCCCATCCTGACTTCCTGAATCAGGGTAAAACCATTAGTGCCCGGTCATACTGTACATTCAATAACTCGACAAACGCACCAGAAACTTCAACTGCCAGCATTAGTCAATCGGATTGGTCCCATCTTGCTTCATGACAGAAGTTGAATGATCGATGATCTCTTGATCATCCAGCATATCTGATCTTTCACCAACTGAGTACCATCTTTTCAAACACCTTGATAATTTCCTGCGTATGAGATGCTTCATAAACCACGACGATGCGAAAACTGCCTTCAACGAGTTCGGCGCCTCCAGAAGTCCAGAATTCTATGCCACCTGAATAAATAAATATGCTTGTGTCTCATCGTCAAAAGTGTGTTGACTCTGCTGGATGTTACTTTGATTAATAAAGTGTTGCTTGAAACGGGTTATCCATTTTAAAGTAGTCACTACACATCGGCCATTAATTTTGCACCAACCTGATATAAAATAGCTTAAAATTGCATTGGTGTACTGGGATGAATCTGAGATTTTCTCTTTAAATATGCCATCTGATGGAGGGCATCACATTGGTGCAGTGACCAGGATGGCATTTCCTGGTACAAAAATATTAAAGCATAATTAGTATTGAAAAAAGTATCCATTGTTATTTGGTATACGTTGGATATGTTGGTATAATTTCATATACTGTCTGTCTAAGAAAAGAGTGTGCGCTATAACTTTTTTCGGAAACTTTTTTTTGTGTGGCAACATTGGTTGTCATGTCGAGTAGCATGTGCTGCAGGAGCAGGCTAATTCAATGCAAAGAGTTTTCCTACAATTGTGAAACAGCAATGAGTGCAAAATATGCAAAACGGTTTGAAGCAATTTACTGAAGTTCGCATGTGAAAGGTCCAAAAATGTTGCAAGCAGCTGCTGCACGCTACATAAAAAATTTGAAATGGGAAGTGGGTGAAATGTTTTGAAGACGACAAAAATGTCGATGACCTACGGAACGAGGCGTAAGAAGACTAAACATCACGACAAGCAAGCCATAGAGACGTCCATGGAGAATCCACAAATACAGAAGGTCATTCACACTTTATGGAAACGATTTTTTTTTTAAATTTTAGTCTAACAATCCATATTTATTTTTCCTGTCATGTTCTATCTGATTCCCCTGGTTCTTGACAATAGCCCGACACCGGTATTTCCAGGATACAAGGCTGTTTTGGAGGGCTACGAGGTCCAATTTGTCCCATTCCTCTTGCGCAGCTTTCCAAAGTTGTAATTCTTCTCTGGTTCTGCACCGTCACTTCCCGAGGGCTCTCTTGAACATCCCGAAAGCGCAGAAATCCATTGGGACGGCATCAGGTGATTTGATAGTGATGCGGTTAAAAGGAACCAGCGTTATCCCTGTCTCCAATTGAACATACACTGAACGACCAATTTATTAGAGATCCCTTTAGCAGCGAGAACTGCCTGAATACGTGCTGGCATGGATTTATCATGGTGTTGAAACCGTTGCGGAGAAATAGCAGCCCAGGCTGACACCACAGCGTCCCTTAATTGGTGCAGGCTGGATGGTAGTGTGGGAAGGCGTCAGATGGTTCTCTCCACTTCATCCCATAAATGCTCGATCGAGTCGAGAACGAGCGACGGAGCTGGCCACTGAAGCAGGTGGAAATTCAGCGTCATGTTCTTCGAACCAGTCAAAGACCATTCGAGCACGGTGACAGGGAGCATTGTCCTGCTGAAACTGTCCGTACCACCAGGGAACACAGTCATCATGAACGGGTGCACCTGATCGGCAACAATGTTCAGGTAGTGTGTCGCATTCAGGGATGGGTCTACGGATATCAGAGGACCCCGTGTGTCCCAAGAGAAGACGCCCCAGACCTGCTGGCAGAATGGGTCCATAGCCTCGTCTGTCTGCGCCAGATGCGCATTCTGCCGTCCGCATGATGAAATAGGAACCGACATTCGTAGGACCAGGCGACCTTCTTCCACTCATCCAGTGTCTTATGCCTGTGTGCCCTTTGCAGGCGCGCTTTCCTATTTTGCGGTGACAGCGACGGTACCCGTACTGGCCGCCTGTTGTTAAACCCAGCTCGGTGCAAGGTGCGCCACTCCGTGTGCTCCGAAATGGGTTGGGATGCTCCCTCATTGAATTGCGCTGCAATTTGTTGGGCTGTTCCCATTCTGTTGCTGTGGATGATTCGTGCCAGTCGCCGTTGGCCTCTTTCATAACTGCCATTCACGGAATACCCTTGACACTTGCACGGGAAAACCCGAGGAGGTTCGCGGTTTGCAAAATGCTCAACTGCGCCCGTCGAGCTGCAATGATCATGCCTCGTTCAAGGTCGGTGAAATCCTTGGATTTACCCATATTCAGTCCACTTCTGCTGCTGACTGCAACTTGTGATCCAATGTATCCCTTTTATACATCGCTTTGGCCTGTTCCATTATTTGGGTGTCACTGGGAGGCCGATGCATTTTCTATAAGAGGTATCTCTAATAAATTGGTCGTTCAGTGTATTCTTCATGTAGTTATGGTAGTTTGATATTAAGTGATTTATTTTGCCCCACCTTCCCCTATGGTAATATTAATTGTTATGGAATATTTAGTAGATTTAAAAACTTTATAAGTTTATTTTCACTGTATGGTATTTTGTACGCCATTCTGTACATAATGAAGTGCCACTCAGCGAAAAGCACGTTCTAACTTAGCGCACAGCATGTCCTAAAAGTCTTAGCTGGATAAATGTAGTATTAGTAATGATCAAAAAGAATATTACAAGCATAGGTACGTACACTGTCGTATCAATAATTATGACCAGCACCCCTTCAAGGCACACGAATGGTTCGCCCCAACAACGATTACACATTGCAAAATTTGCATAACAGGGTGAGAAACCTTTAAAGCTGGTGCATCAAACGGCAGGTGCACGAGCCTCAAGATGAGTAAACGTCCGGATTTAACGGGCATCCAAAAAGGGATGATAATAGGCTATCGCAGCAAGGGTGGCACCATCTCCGAAACGGCGCGATTTGTCAACTGTGCACGGTCCGCTCTAGTGAAGGTGTACAAAGAATGGACAGCAGGACAGAAATCGCGTCCCAACGCCATCACTGTAAAGGGTCACGAGGCTACGGCGACTCGTAAAAGGTGACAGGAGAGCTGCAGTCCATCAACTGACCACCAGATTCAACAGTGGTGCCACCAGACGTGTATCCGACATTACCGTTGAACGCACCCTGCTACGGATGGGCCTGAACAGTCGACGCATGGTTGCTGCACCCATGTTGAGCAGGGGTCATCGTCAACGACGCCTAGACTTTGCACGTGAGCACCGCCATTGGACTACAGAAGAGTGGGCTAAGGTCGCCTTCTCCGACGAGTCAAGGTTTTTGCTCCATAAGATTGACGGGCGATGGTGAGTGCGTCGTGAACGCCATGAAAAGAGACTGCAGGAGGCTACTGTGGGCCGGAAACAGGCTGGTGGGGGTAGTGTGAAGGTGTGGGGATCTTCTGTTGGGAGCAGTTAGGTCCACTGCTTCGTCTAGAGGGCCATTTGAATGCCTGTGGCTATCTGTCAATCGTAGCGGACCAGGTGCACCCGTACACGCTCGACTGTGGGAGCACTTTGATCGCCATGTACGGCAGCTGGACCCTCCACCTATGACTCTCGAAGCTGTGTGGACAGCGCTTCAAGCGGAATGGACTGCCATACCATTCGGACATATACCGCGCACTTCTTGTGTCCATGCCACGACGCCTAGCAGCAGTTATAGCGGCGAAGGGTGGCTACTCCCATTACTAAGCGGGTGGTCATAATTCAGTGATATGATAGTGTATATCTTAAATCACTAATAAACATTATTTCGTATTTGGTAATTTGAAGTAAAAAATAGTTTTCCTTACCTGATTTGCATATTGACAATAAGATTCCACTGATGAGTAAGCTAATACTTCTCCAGTCCATGATCTGAAACGAATGAAGTCAGTAGAAAATAGATCAGAATATAAGTTTAGTAAAGGTGAAGATATCTAGAATACAAAATTATAGGACCAGCCATAATGTTAAACACTACCCTGTTGTTTTTCGGAAAAGTTAAACAGAAATAGGTGGTAGAAATTATAAGACTATCTTCGGAATATTGGAATGTTCGTAAAAATTTGCGTGTTTTACTTTTAAAAGTCGATATCATCATTTAGTTTAATACAGAACATAATCTGTTATTTGTACTGTACAAGTTCAGCACGGATGGGATACGAAATTAACCAGTGAACAGCAAGCACCTTCGACAGCTTATAAAACCTGCGGGAAAAGTGAAAAGAGATCGCTGCGTTAATTGGCAAGTCCAAAACCGTCGTTTATAATTTCCTGAGAGATCCTGACGGCAAGCATCCTCATACAGGAATCCCATCTCTGAGGATTTCTGCAAGAGACAAATGTGCTATACCAACACTGAAGCAACATCTTCCAGCATCATGTCATTCCTCAACCTTCCAGAATCAACTAGAAAACAATTACCTGAATACAATTACCTGAAAATGATGTCGCTGAAAATTAAGTCAAAATTTATTGGTACAGTTCGTTCATCAAACAGTGTGCCTCATCAGGAGCACCTTCTGACCGAAAAATTTATCTGTGGCAATAAATGTCAACTTTTTTTGTGGTCAAGTGGATCTGGTGTCTCTTGTTTCATGATGCAGTAAGTAATCACGGCCCCAGAGATTTATTAGGACCGATAGGTACTTATGTTTTCACAATGTGCGTCCGTCTGTCTGTCTGTCTGTTGGTGCTCTAGCTTTCGAGCGTTTCCGTTTTCGCCATTCGACAACTTAGGAAAATCGGAAGACTTGAGTTCGTTGGTGGAAAAAATCGGTGAATTACTTCCGGTTCAAGAGGTCAAGAATAATATAGGGGACCACGTTTTTCACTATACAATTCCATGTATCTGGTTGTTGCAAAAGTTTTTTCCCGATTGTGATCTTCATCGATTGCTTGGCGTAGATCACCATCTGAAATCATGATTGACCGACCAGAGAGGTTCATCTTGAAGAGTACTATCTCCGCGTCTGAACTGGCGATACCATTCTTCTATTGTACGTAAACTACCAGTGCCATCACCTAAACGTTGGCAAATGTTTCGGTGACATTGCGCAGCACTGATCTTTCCAGAATACTCGTAGAAGATTATTGCTCGAATATGCTCGCGTGAAAGGTCCATTTCAGACCGTTGATGGCACTCACAGATGTATAGTCAGAAAGTTGATTCTTGGATGGAATATAGCAAAGATATTCAGGAATCGAATCGCAGTCGTCACTATCGGTCTTGTTTCATATTCATAGTCCATTGTGATGCCCAACTTACAACTAACCAATAGCGTCCAATGTGTGACGTCACGAATTCGAAACTCCTTCGCACTTCTCGGCAACTTGTGACGTAACAGTTGCCGAAACATGGCGCCAGTGTCGATCGCAGGGGGAAGAAAAAAATGAAAGTTTTTTTATATATTTTATCAATTTTGAGTTCGAGTTGAAAAATTTATACATGCTACGTTGTTATTGAGACCTTCATCTTTCATTTTAAACAAAGTTGTTTTGGGTGTAGAGTTTAAGACAGAAACGCTTTTAGTCAGAAAAGACTATTTCATTCCACTCTTTTTTCCATTTCACATCTTTCTTAGCTTATACAAATTGGACTGATATATCAGCAGCAGTGGGTTTGGGTTTCGCCTTCATTTTTTAAAACTTAAGCTTTACCAAACTGTCTGATGGTGTTTGCAATTCACGTGCAATTTCACAAGTTACTGAATTTCATGAAAAGCAATAACTTGAATTCGCCTGGGCGTAAATTTTTGCTGTTGACTTGGTCATTTTTTTTAGTTCCATATTATCACCTTTTTAATGACATCTTAAACAACAGTTTGTGAATGGTCTACTTCGACAGAAATCTGTCTTGTTGATTTTCCTTTGCTACAAAGAAAATGTATTTTTCTTATTTCTTTTGCTGTTAATTGAGAGTTTTTGCAACCTCAAACGATATGCGAAATACGAAAGGTGAAATGTGATAGGTGGCATTTTGGTCATGTGACTGCCATTTACCGTTTGGTCATGCCAGCTTTGGTCGAACGAAATACGAAAATTCTAAAAAATTTCGTTGCCACCTTTCGTAACCAAATGTGTCGTCGCGCATGCGTGCTGCGCCCAACCTCCACGCTCTGACAGCAAGTTCCTCACGTTAACCAACATGGCGTCCGACGGGAAACTGCTTCGCAGTTGTTTAACACAATGGCAAATCCCACCTTGAGTTATAGCTTTAAACTTTAATAGTACTTACTTCTCCTTGCTGCCATGATGCTGAGAATCAGATATCAGAGTGAGTTGAGCAGTGTAGAAGTAAAACCTGATGTTGGCAGTATCGAAACTCTGGAATTTCTCTTTTTCGCATTTCTTATTTCGCGGGTGCAAAAACTCTCAAAACGAAATACGAAAGGAGAAAGACGAAATGTCACCTTTTGCATTTCGCCTTTGGTATTTCGCATATAGTTTGAGGTTGCAAAAAGTCTCTATTGACTTTCCGTGAGGCATGATGCAGAAAGACTTTCTTGCGACGCTAAATGATTAGAGAAATACCTATTCCTTAATGGACTTTTTATAGAAATTTGCAGATTAAAGTTGCAATTTTTATTTGAATCTAAAGTTTTCAACCTGATTTTTGTAATTTCTTTACACATGGAAAGTAAACTTTTTGTTTAATTAAAAAAAACTACTCAAACTTTGTAAATTGTTTAAACGTTACCAGCATTTATTTATGTTTATTAATTTAAGAAATAAATTGAGATTCCAAACATTATTAATTTAAGAAATAAATTCAGATAGCATTATTCTGAATGAGTTTATATTTTCCTGACAGAGTGTACATCCAAGAACGTGAAGTGAACGGCGTTTACGATTACATAAAACAAAAGTTAAGATTTCCTTCGAATTAGTGGTGCTTTGTCGATCTTCGCAAGGGTTCCTTTAAATATTGGCAGCTGTAACCTTTTAATTTTATACTTTTTACACATTAAATTCATTAACTGTAATTATAAAGGTATTAGTATCATTCATCTTTCCGTCTTGGAGTTGCATGTTTGCTCTCGTTCTGAGCATAGGTATAGTGACTTCCAAAACTGTCCCAATGTTAGGGAGCGCGATGTTCATCCATCCATTATTGATATTGTATACATACAATAGAGTCACCAGTGCTTCATTTAAGAACTCAATATCTGTGCATGAAATAAGTGCAATACAAAATTTTTTCAAAGATTATTTTTTATATAATTAAAGAAAATCTGACAGTTTGTCATTGCGACAGTTTTGATGCCGTGTTATGAATTGAACTCGTTTGTATGAACAATATTTATTTACTATTTTATGTAGCCTCCTTTGGCTTTCAACAATGCAGCAATACGTCTAGACATGCTGTCAATTAAATTAATACATGGGCAGAAATGTTTTCCCATTCCATCTTTGTTCTTTCCCACAATTCTTGCATTCCTTTTGGTTCAGTCGGATATTTGGCCATTTGTTTTTTAAGGTGTTCCCACAAATGTTCTACTGGATTGAGATCTGGAGATTGTGCAGGCCACTCCAGAACTTAAATTTCGTTATCTTGGAACCACGATGTGTCAAGGCATGCTCGATGTTTGGGATCTTTGTCTTGCTGGAATATAATCTCTTGTTTGTCTTGTCCATGGAAATCCAGAGTAGGGATGAAATAGTTATCCAGATTGTCGCAGTACACGGCAGCGGTCATCCTGCCATCAATTCGACACATCAAACCAGTTCCTGTAAATGTCATGCAACCCCAAATCATCAGGTTGCCACCACTAAATTTAACAGTTCTGTTCACTTCCCCTTCTGTTAACCCTGATCCTGGACGTTTCCACATCTACGATCGACCATCAGATCCTAATTGGTTTATTTTTATTTCGTCGGACCATATAACTCTTTTCCAGTCATCCTGGGTCCAATGTTGATGCCGTATCGTGAACTGGAGACGACTTTCTTTGTGTTTCTTTGTCAGTTTAGGCTTTTTTTTCACTGCAGATTTTAATCTTGCTGCTTTGAAATGTCGACGAACAGTAGAGCAACTGACACTTGTTCCAGATTCAGTAATAAATCGCTGGGTCACTTTGACAGCATCTGGAGCATCCGTACTGGTTATAACACCCGTACTGGATATATCACCCGAATCGGTTTTCTTTTATCATTTGCAGTTAATTTTTGTGGACGACCTCCTTTCATCTTCTGTGCATTTGGTCTGCAAGATGCACGAACTCTGCTTACAGTTGTGCGTCCAATTCGTAGTCGTGACTGAATATCTCTTGTAGAAAGCCCTTCATCAATAAGGGCAACAATGTTATTGCGTGTGTCTTTGGAAATAACCTTCATTGTTGACAGTTAAGCGTGGTTCCCACTAGCAGATAACAAGAGAGCAGAAACCAGGGCGTATTTTTTTCTGCCTATTTACTTTCTGCTCCTGCAGGTGTCCCACATGGCAGAAACTCAAAAGGATAAGATAGCAGAAGTTTTGCCCAACACAAATGCACTGCACCGAAGCCGTCGAGCGATCTAAACGGTCGGCTTCGACTGCACACAGTACGTACACAGTTCGTTCATTCCTCATCAATCATCACATCGAATTTTTGCATTCAATTGTTGTTTATTCAATTTAATTTGATTAGTAAATATATATTTCGCACCTCTTCTATTAGCGCTTCTACATCAATTTTCTTTCTCGGCTTCTTCACCTTTATGAGCTGAGTGTCCGACATTTTTATTTTGTGTGAGAGAGAGGACGTCACTGTGACGTCACTGCAGAGATCGTTTTCTATTTGCTGAGCAATCGTTTCTGCCCTGCTTGTGCCACAAAAGTTGAACTCAACCCAACTCTAAAAAGCAGAAATTTTCAGTCTGGCAGAAGAGACGAAAACAGGAAGTGGCATCATAAAATTTTTCTGCTTTGTAGTTTCTGCCGTTGTTTTTACGCATGTGGGAACCATGCTTTACGCAGAACTTAGCTTATTAAACTGTTAGATTAAGAAATTGTAAGAATATGTGATTCCCGACGTTTTAATGGAACAATCCAGGCTGATTAAATTCGTTTGAAGCGGGGGTGCAAAACTGTCCCATGACAAATTGTCGGTTTTTCTTTAATTGCATAAAAAATAATCTTTAAAAAAATTTTGTATTGCACTTATTTCATGCTCAGATATTGAGTTCTTAAATGAAAGCAATGGTGACTCTATTGTATGTATACAATATCAATAATGGATGGATGAACATCTCGCTCTCTAACATTGGGACAGTTTTGGAAGTCACTGTACATAAATACTGCCTTACGACCCCAAAGCATCTTAAACTAATTTAATTCATTATAAATTTATTTCTTCCGATAGTAATTTTAAAAAATATGATTTAATTTTAATATAGTAATTATTTCATTAACACTTTCCTCTATCTGTTTATATAGCTATGCTATAATACATTTTTTTCTTATTCCTTGTGATCGTTTATGTTCCTCAATTTCTACTAAATGTGCAATTGAAAAATAATACATACAGTAATGAAAAAATTTCACTTTATATTACACATTATATTCACGTTTTTTCACTTTTAAGAAAGTTTTGATTGCTCTGCATGTTTAAATGAAATTAAACAACTCTGTTTAAATTCATTTTGCTGTCATCTATGGTATTTTTCGAAAGGATTTGCTATCTTTTAAAACGAAAAGATTTTGAGTTAGGGGTTAAGTTAGTTTACGGTTTTATTGATATGAGAAGGTTTTTGAAAGCCTTCTGTCTCTCCCTTTTTTTCTAAATTTGCAAGCTCCCCAATGGGCGACCTGCCCGCGGCAAGCAACATTTGGTAGGGGATTATCCACTGATAAGCAACGATAACCCTTTCTTTTTTGGCTCCTAATCAAACCAAAAGAAGGTTCCAGAAGTGTAGAGCAGTTGGTTTCCGCTGGATTTTACGTATTTCTATAGTGGCATCGATTTTTCTAAAACAGCGATATGAAAGAGTTCCGCGGAGCTCTCATCTCCATCTTATATTGGCAGGTACAGTTATAATTTTTGAACATCGTCACTTTGTTTTTCGCTTTTCGACCCATGTTCTTTTTATCGCTTTTCTATTCTTTGGTTTGCATATTGCTGATGTTCTTTAGAAAACAGATAGAAAGGGGAAATATGAAATCTAGAGAAATTTATAAGTCGTAACGTCTGATGTCTATCAAATAGAAATTGCTTTCCTTATCTTAGTGTATGAAAATTGTCAACTTTCAACGTCATGCTGTCGTGACTGTGAAAGCAATGACGTATTTTCTGTGCTATTTCCTTTCATTCACGTTCATATGACAATGACTGACTTCGGATGGAATCGATGACAACTGACTACAATCTGCTTTTCTCTATCTTCTGTTAAGATAGCAATCAGCTATATCGTTATTTCGATACTATTTTTCAAAACATTTTGAAAAATAAAGAAATATTTAAATTGAATTAAGATTAAAGAAAAACATGATCGATAAAACAACAATCTTCTTAAACTTTATTATTTCCAACTTTCAGATTAAAAGAATTTTTTTTTTGTTTTAAGGTTTTTATTAGAAAGAGGTAAATCAGTTTTTGATTTGAAATAGTTATTCATTCGCTGAATGCCAATGATCATCTTTTGAATAAAAATAAAGGGTTCATCCCATAAATAAATAATTACGTAATACAAATCTATAAGGGGTCATTCAAGTATTACGTCACGTTGATTTTTAACATTTTCATACCCCCCTCACATCATATTCGTCACACATCCCATGACCCCCCTTAACGTGGCATCACAAAATTTTTACCCCCCCCCCCCCATTCTTCAACATATTATAAAGAAATAAACTACTTTATAATCATTATACAATTTTTTTTTTATTTTTATTCCAAGGCACATTCTAAATGGGATTCTATTGATTTTAAATTTACAATTTGACTATTTTCAATAATTGGGATTATTATTTTTTCGTTATCAACGAACTGCTCAAAGTTCACTGAAGAAAATTCTTTATATATTAATTAAGGTAAAATAAAACTCCTTTAATTAAAGAAAACAAATAAATTAAAATATATAATTTATCACAACTCCTACGTTTATATAGAAGAAAATTCTTCATACAATTCTTAATTACACAATTAGAAAAAGGGGGAAGAAAAAAATTCCGCGACCTGGACTCGAACCAGGGACCAAGATTTTCGATGTCCATCGATCCATTCCGCGTCATATTGCTTATTCCGCGTCATATTGCTTTTTTGAAGATGTTTTGAAGATGTTGTCGTTTTGTCACACAACGAGATGGCCATATTTTTGGCATAACAGGAACCATGTCACAGCTCTTTTGATGACGCCTCAAATAAGTGTGGCACAAGACAATTTCTTTTCTTGTTTCATTTTTCAGTGATGGAATGCTACGTCGTACGGTATTTTCATTAAATTCAACAAATAATGGATTTTCTTTTAACAAAGTGTTTTGCAAACTGGCTACTTACAAAAACAGATGGAGAGTTTCCATTATCTTCTGCTATGATGAGTCCTGTATTATTCTAGAAAATAGGCACTGGAGGAAGTAGAAAGCGATTTGGCATTCTCAATGAGCTTCGAAACGGTGAGCAACATTGCTGATCTGTCAAGTAAGATCACGACTTATTTGCAGGGGCTTTATTAGGACTTGGGATAAAGAAGAACATATGGACTCCCCATTCTTAGGCTCTGGACCATAGTGTTATATGGACCCCTCTAATACCATGCTCTGGACTGTATCACGTCACGATCACGTCAGAGGCAGTCCAGAGCATGGTATTAGAGGGGTCCATATAACTATACTCAATTCGAAGTGCGAAATCTGACATTTACTTGTCAATACTTAAGGCATACTTTTCTTAAGTTTTCATAACGTCTCAAAGTACTATTATGGTCCAGAGCCCAGGAATATAACACTATGACCGTTTGATCCCCCTCCCGCCCCCGGGGGGGAACGGGGGACAAGTGGGGCCCCCCCCTGGCAGCGGGACGTAATACTTGAATGACCCCTAAGCGAATTTCAGTTTTCGTTGTTATCTAACGAATGAGTTTTCGGAGTAAACAGAGTCGATAAGCCCTGACTTTTTTTGAGTTTTCAACACGATTACTCTTTATAAATATACTTTTTAATTATCAACATAAAACAAAATGAAAAATATTCCATTCCATAAGCCAAACTTTCTGAGTTGAGAAATTGAAGAGTACAAGATTTATTGTAGTTTTTCCTATTGAAAATTTTCAATTTTGTTAAGAGCAATTTTTTTTTTTGCAAACCAATAAATTTTCTTACTCACTGATGTAAATTGAAGCCAATTTAGAAAAGCAATTTTAATTAATATTTTTTTTTTTGATAATTGAAAAAAAAAAAAGAAAATGAAGTTTGTAAATATATCGAGGAATATATGCTTTAAATATATGCCAATATACTTTTAAATATTAATTTATTTAATGGTGAACTACTTTTAAATATATGTTAAATTTAATACACGATATTAATTATATTATATTTTAAATTATATACAAATGTTTTAACAAATTTAAAATATATTGTTATGTTTCAAAATGCTGTTAATAGATTATGCACCTAAGATGGAAAATCTGATATTAATCATAAGAAAATTAATAATTTTTTACATTGAGAAATCGTTGTCTAAAATTTAAACTTTTAGTTGTTAGAAACAATTTTTTTAAAAAAATAATTAGATATTTTGTTATCTCTGACGCCCATTGAATTTCATGTACTCAAACTTAAAGGAAAGTAAAAGCGGCGGAAATATAGTAGCAGGAAATTAATGCAATGCTGCAAAGGTTATTATTATCAATTACGCAAAAAAAAGAATAAATAAATAAAACCAACCCGGAATTAATTTGACTTCAAATTATCTCTTTTAATTGCAATTCATCTTTTGTAGCTCGCAGGAGGAAACATTAACCGGTTTGAGTTACCACTATTTGCTTAGCAGAGATTTATTATTATTGCTGTGGGATGTGCTTTATAATTATAGTATATATGTATACCCTGATTCATCTTTACTGGGAATCAATTTATAATGAAGATAGTTAAAGTATATGACTCATAAATATAAAATATAAATATGATTAATATTGAAATGTTTATTATTACAGCCAGAAAGCTTTAAAGACTTCGCCTGAGTAATCTTTGTTTTTGTGGTTTCGCTTGTCTTGTTTATTCTAATTTTATTTTTCTAAGATTGTTCGAGAAATACAATGTTACTGCATTTAAAAATAAAATGAGCAATTTTATAACAATAACCACTGTGACAGTAATTCCGGTGGGCAGCAGCGAATCATTATAGTAATAAGCATGAGCCAGTTGATGAAAGAACACTTCCGTTATGTTAATTCAGTAAAAATTGAATATGACTATTTATTTGCTTCCTTCAAGGTATAAAATTTATCTCTAAAAATTAGTCTTCCTTAAATCTGTGTGTATCTGCTTTTAATCCTCAAAATTTAGGTTAACATTTGCACGGTCTGCAATTTTTACTTTATGTTATTAATTTAAAACAAAGACGGTAAATTTTCGGTATCTGCACAATCGCAACCGCGAGTCAAATCGCAACTTGAATTTATTTTTTAAAGACTGGGGGGCTGCGCCCCCCAGACCCCCCCCCCCTTCTGACGAACTGATATATACCCCAATCTATTTGGTTACAGGGGGCAGTTGGTTTCCCCCCGGCCGGTTACAAGAATCGCGACAATTCAATTTGCGGATTCAGTCATCGCGCGATTGTGCAGATACCGAAGATTAACCACAAAGACAAATGTAAACATTGTTTACTATATAAACCACGAAAGTTTAGTAAAGTAAAAGAGACAGAGCTCTTACATTAACCCCGAATCTGGTTGTAATCTGTATCTGATCTGATCTGAGGTATTTATATAAACTATTTGCAAGAGGTTTACTCTTGCCTTCATTGGCCCATTGTTTTAACCTTTATCCATGGCCGTTATTATCCCTTCCGCTTAACCAATAGGAGATATTCTTGGCAATTCCCCCCCCCCCCCCCGGGGGGGGGGTTGTTGTTTTTTTTTACTTTTGGCTCTCACTGCTGAAGATGGCTACCTGAGAGCCGAAATGCGTATCCGGCATTTTATTTCTCCTTGTGGATTAGATGTTTCATCTTTTTGGTTGTTCCATTCCACATTTTTGCTTAATTTTTATTTATACATTAATTAACACTTTAATGGTAGAAAACAGACTGTATTCATATTAATTAGCATTTTAATAATGAGAATTCGTTTCGTTTTTGCAGAAATCTAGCAGAATCAATGAAATCATCTTTTTTAATATTGCTATAGATTTATGTTATGCATTTTTCTGAGAAGGAAATTCATATGATTCGCATAAAGTGTCCCTATTCAGTTCCATTTGCTAATTTAACTATAATCAAATATCAGATATTTGAAAGATTAGTTCTAGAACCCTCGCGAATAAGAACGATTCGTGGATGTTTGGTAGAGCCACTGATATTGGTACAGGAGTGCTATACGACCATACAGTGCTCGGAAATTATCTGGCAAAATTTTAAAAAGTGATAGAGGGGACCAAAATAAATATTTTTCGTCATAAAATGTGTGTCCGGAAATGATGCGTTTAAGCGCGGCATTCGATGAGGTCTTGGAGTAAAGGTGCGATTTCCCTGCTGGGATTTACAATAGCATGCATCGCTTTACAAACGCAGAGCTTGCAAATATGAATAACCTAATCAAATCTAATCTAACCTAATCTAATCTAACCTAACCTAACCTAACCAACCTAACCTAACCCATATCACATCTGCCCGCACTACTAACAGATCCACTTTTGCACACGCTTTGCTGCTGGCTGTGCACACGCTGAAACGTTTGTCGATTCGGCATTTGTCTCGTCGGGAATCAGTCCCTGTACAGCCGCTGAGCCTGTTCCAAAATCCTTCGCTTTCGACGGTTGGGTCGTTGGGTCACGGTTTTCCAGGCGAAGATGCTGGCCATTATCTACTGTCTGCAATTATGTACAGACAAACTCTATGTACGTAGACGAATCTTCATACTTAGTGACAGTCAAGCAGTCCTCAAGGCTATTAAATCTTCTTAACTTCAAAATTTACCCTGGATGCCGACGGCTCCTGTATGTCCTGGCTCATAAAGTTTTACTTTGCTGTGGGTTCCGGGACATAAAGGTGTTGTGGGTAACGAGGTTGCTGATACCTTAGCTAGACAGGGTGCCAAGTTAATTCCGATTGGTCCTGCGATATTTCTTAGCAAACTGCAGTTCGGGAAACAAATATCATCTCTCATTATGAGATTATTGGAAAGATGAGAAGAAATCACCGATCAGAAACATGCCATGCTTATGATTAAGAGATCTTCTCCTAGCCTAACGTCTGGCATTCTACAACTTAAGAGAAATAAATTACGGACTAACATAGGTTTCCTTACCGGTCATAAACATTTACAAAACTCTAAATATGACCCAGTCATGCTCCCAAACGCTTTAATTTCATTTAAAAGTTAGCTTAATACATTACCCTTAAAAAAAGCTGTATTCAGTCTATTAAAAATTATGTAAAGACGTACAGAAATAATAAGTTATAAAAATACTGTGCGCGCACTAAACACGAAAGAGAGAGAGAACAAAAATACATACACACATTAAAATATTTTACTAATTGCACATTAAGAGCATGAAAACTTATAAATTATTACGAAAATTAAACAAACACTTGTGTAGGGTTTGTCGAGAATTTCGCGGATTTGAGAATTCATGAAGCGCGAATGTCCTAGGCAGATCTCACTGTAGTAAACGTAACCCGTCTTATTTATTGTGTGGTACAGGGAAGAATTTTTCGAAATAAAGAATAGTTATAAAAATCCTCGATAGAAAGAAGATTTGGCGCTGCAAGCAGAAGAACTGCACCGAATGATGCTTCGGCTGATAACGATACATGGTGATTCAAAAAAGAATATACAAATATAACTTTATTCAAATAGCGTACAGAATCGGTTGAGATATCATTTTAGAGCAAAGTACATCAAGATTTTCACCAAAAATCATTTTGAAGTCAGTTTCGGGGCATCACCTCTGCAACTGAGGCGTCAATTCGATGTCTCAGCTCAGCAGGTAAAGCAACAAACACTCGATCTTTATCTTTAATGAAACTACATAAGAAAATATCGAGAGGTCAAATCTGGGTATCGGGGTGGCTATGCAATTGGTCCTGCAGACTAATCCATTTTGGTCATTAATTAATTTATTTATATATATATTTATTTATTTACGGATTGCACCATTTTTACATAGAAAAAGTGGTAGACATATATCATGAAAAGAAAGGAAAAATTGTTGAAAATAAAATAACAATCAATATACAAGTAATGCTTAACTATATAAAGCAAAGAAGATGTAAAACTTAAAACTAAGCGATGCAGCTTAAAGTTGTAAAAAAGTTCTCTTCTCAAATGTTGTATGCAACGGAAAAAGAAATCGTGGTGAGGGGAAACAATATTTCCCACCCTATGAAGACGAGGAAGAGAGCCATTCATTTCATAATTAGTACTGATCGCCTGTCGATAAAATAGTTCAAAGGGAGCGTGTACGTGTAGGCACTCCAAGCTGGATGCGACTCAAAAGGTCAGGACAATCGATGTTGGCATTAAACCAACCATAAACCTCATCGTGAAGTTGTCTTCTTTTGATTGTCGTTAGGTATAGCAGCGTATTCGAACCCGAGTTTAACCCCGGCAATGCGTATAAGTCGGTCCTGGATTTTCTGAAGCCGTTGAATATGTCCAATCTGATGGAGAGCCTAGGCCACACTGCAGCATTAAAAAATTGGTCTAACAAGTGCCGCTTACAGTACTCTTAGAGCGTCCACATTAAGCCATGTCTGGAAGTTCTAATAACAAAACCGAGTATTCTGGAGGCTTTGCGGCAAATGTCGTCGATGTGAGCATCGGGACATAGGTTAGAAGATCGCGTATAACGGTCTTTCGTGGCAGCAAAGTATTTCCTATGTTGTAATCTGCCGTTATGGGACTAGCAGAACGGAAGAAAGTTATAACTGCACATTTCCCACCGCTTAGTTTTATTGAATTCTTAGAACACCATTCTAAGACCTTCAACTAGACAGTTGTGAATCATGATACAATCTCAGATTTTGGATACCGTACTAAAAATCTTGATGTCGTCAGCAAACAACACGCAACGAACATCGAGGTACTTACAATGTCATTAATAAACACAGTGAACAGAAAGGGGCCAAGATGGGAGCCTTGAGGTTTGTTTAAAGGAATGAATTAAAAACGATTAGAAGTAGCCCATTAAACTTGACAATGAGACTATGATTGCTTAAATGTGAATGGAACCACTTAAGGAGATTACCACTAATTCCATAAGATTTTAACTTGGCTAAGAGGTGTTCGTGAGTGATGGTATCAAAACCTTTGGAAAAGTCCATATTTATCAATTTGTAATCTCTTAGAAACCGCAGACAAGGTGTAATCTTCGTATAACACAACATCTGTGGCAGTGGATCTTCCAGAGGTAAACACAAATTGTGTCATCTTCGTCTATCCTGGAATGAGGAAATTTTTGAGGATTCCACCAGTGAAAATATCCAGTTTGAACTGCAGTGTTGACTGATTTGATACTACGGCACTATATAGTGAAATGTAATGTGTTTTGCTCTAAAATGACTCCTCAACCGATTCTGTACGTTATCTGAATAAGTTGCTAGTTGTCTTTAAAGTTGTAAAGTTCTTTTTGAATTATTCTGTATGCTATGTCATTTGCAACGCCAATTCACTCACGGTTGCGATTTTTGGATTTTTTTTTTCCCGTGGTCTGCCGTTCGCTGAATGGGATAACATTAAATTTGCATCAATCTGTAAATAAATATGTTCTAAATGATATCAGTAGGGGCCAATATAAGAAGTACAGAAGATGTTTATTTTGAAGTGGTTCACCCAAATATCTCCAAATCTATTAAAATTGTCAACAATCTGTTAATACAATGCTATAGGAAAGTGAGGATGCGCTATCTGATGCTCAAGTTAAATTTGACCTTTGACCTCTTTAAGGGGCCAACTCCTGACGTTAATTTTTAACCGTGTAAGATGCAACAAAATTGGCAATGGAAAACTGTAGAACATACCATGTTTACCCCTAAATCACCATTTTTACATAACTTATTTCTTTATTTCTCAAGAAAATTAGGAAAAAACTTTTTTAAGACAGTTTATTGAAGCGTTCTACTACATATGATTTTTTCCTTACCCTTCTCCTGAGTGGACAGTTCCCTTGTTATGTCCGTCTTTCTGTCCGTCCATCCGTCACCTTCATAATTTCCGCATTTGAGGTAGAAGGTTGAAATTCGGAATATTGCTTACTATGGTCATGTGCACCTTCACTATTTAGTTTGGTTTTGATTGGCCCACTGGGGGCGGAATTTCGGGGGCGGAAATAAGAGGGGACTAAAAAGGGCGTATTTATGCATATAAAAGAGTGAAATTCGGTATGCAGATTCCTCTAAGCAAGATCAACATTACTATGAAGTTTGGGCCAAAATTGTCCCAAATTGTGGGGGTGGCAGTTACTTGGTCTTTAGAACTATGGCAACATATGGCATGTCATATATCATTCGATCGGAAATGAGCAGATGCTGAAATGATGAGAAACGAAAGAAGATAGAGCTCTTTAATACTTTTCGAGGAAATCAATTTTTCGAATTAAAAAATTGGGGAGGGGGTTAAAAAGCGAGATAAAAGGGTAAAAGTAGATGAACTGAGGGCTTCGGCTACTTTCCTATACCTTCCTCGGGAGGCTTAAAATCTTGTTTTTTAGTAACATTTAAGAGTAAATCAGTGATGCATAATTAAATGTAGTAATGGATACAAATGGTCTAAAATGCCTGCCTATAGTAATTTATGCTGAAAATGATTATAATTTATGGTGAATGCAATAGAAACTATCGTGCTGATGCACGCGAAGATTGCACTAGATTCCCTCAATCCAATGTCACACATTGCGCAATTCCAAGAGTAATAAACAGATTACGAAGAACATAGTGTGTACATCAACGTCATCCCAGAATAGAATTATGGAGAACCATTAATGCCAATTTTGAAACAAATCCTAGAAACGCATCTTCGGAATGTGGGTTATCTCCCATACCATCTAATCCCTGTTCATGCACTTGAAAGAGAGCAGGGCCAACAACTGAGGAATGAGTTTTGTACTTTTATGCTTGCTAAACTAGACGTCAACACTCATTTTAATAAGTGAATTTTCTGGATGGTATTATAAATAACCAAAATTTACATTTCTGGTCACAAATCAATCACACTTTAACAGGGGAACAAACCATCAGTACAGATGGTCAACTAACGTCTGGTGCAGGATATATAATTAGACAGTAATTGGTCCAATTTTTTACGAGGGTACATTGACTGGAGCACGATAGGCTAACCTTATTATTCAAAATGTGGTTTGTGATTGTGCAGAAAGTTTGTCTTTGGTTGAATTTCGTCAAGTAGGGTTCCAGCAGGATGTGGCACCACCCCACAGAACTACTGAAGTGTCACAACTCTTGAAAAGCGCTTTTGGAACAAGTTTGGTCCTGTTCGATGGTCCTGGCCATCTGATATGACTCCCATGCATTTCCTCTTTTGGAGTTATGTGAAGGATGCTGTGTATCCAACTCCTCCCAGAGACTTGGATGAGTTGAAAACCCGAATTTTATATGCATGTTTAAACATAATTCGAACAATTGTATTTACTAATATGTATGAAAACCAGTGTTACGATTTCAATTTTGTATTACTTCAGAAATAAGTTATGTAAAAATGGTGATTTAGGGGTAAACATGGTGTGTTTTACAAGTTTTCCATTGCCAACTTTTTTGTATCTCACACGGTTAAAAAGTTAGTTAGATTTGACCCCTTAAAAAGGTTAAAGGTCAAATTTGACGTAAGCATCATCAGATTGCGCATCCTCACTTTCCTATAGCATTGTACTAACAGATTGTTTACAATTTTAATAGATTTGTAGATATTTGGGTGGATCAATGACAAAACATTGTCACCATTAACATTCTGAAATCTGTTTCATACACTGCTCAAAACAATTAAAGGAACACTTGTAGAATCCCCTACAGAGGGCGTAAATAATACTTTTTAGCAATTTCATCTTCTGCAACATGAAACCTACTATCTCCCTCACAGGAAATGGTTGAAGCCAACACATTTTGCTGCCAGATGTTCTGAGAAATTTGCATAGCAATATAACCCCTCGGAAAACAAAGCGGTTACATGCCAGTACACTCTTTGCTTGGAGATAACGGTCGAACATTAGAAGGTGCAGGCATTCATGGAACGTTGTTGTTAGTGCTCTGACATGCCACGAAGGCATCTTGAAGCAGTAGAAGCTGCGAGAGCCGTAACATTGCTCCAAACGGGTCAATCATTTCGGACTGTGGCAAATGCCCTCAATGTGTCCTCTTCCGTCATTTTCCGACTGTGGACACGATTCCAGGCGACTGGCCAGTACACACGAAGAGCTGGGCAAGGTCGCCTTCGCTCACAACCGCCAATCAAGATCGTTATGTGCGGACTTGTGCCCTGCGCCGAAGAACCTCAACGGCCAGAGACCTGAGAAATGACCTGCAGATGTCAACTGGGGTAGCTGTTTCAGATCAAACAATCCGGAACAGATAACGTGAAGTTGGCTTGAGAGCCAGACGACCAAATCGAGTGCCTAGGCTAACCCGCCAGCACATACGGGTGCGACTAGAGTTTGCACATCAACATGCCACCTGGCAGCTTCGCCACTGGCGTTCTGTTATCTTCACAGACGAGTCAAGATTCCGCCTGACCCGCTGTAATGGCCGTCTATGTGTCTGGAGACGACGTGGTGAGCGAAACACCGACGCAACAGTTTGTGAAACTGACCGAATGGGATGTTGTTCCATTATGGTTTGGGCTGGCATCTCAATAGACCATCGAACGGATCTTGTGGTCGTCCGAGGGCCAATGACCACTGACGTTTACATTCGTGACATTCTGGAAGAACATGTGATTGTTGCTGCACATGGCATGGGGCCTGGATTCCTTCTGATGCAGGATAATGCTCGTCCACACACAGTAGCTGTCACTCAAGACTTCCTACGGATGCATGGCATTCAGACCATGAGGTGGCCTGCAATGAGTCCAGACCTAAATCCCCTTGAACATCTTTGGGACATGCTTGACAGGCGAATTCGACACCGCCCTTCAGCTCCAGAAACACTGCAACAACTCATCCACGCACTTAGTGAGGAATGGGACCGGCTTCCCCAAGATCACATCCGTCGACTGATACGGAGCATACATCGAAGGTGCATGGAGGTTACTGCAGCCCATGGTAGGCATACATATTACTGAGTGGTGCAAAAACTGATCCCTGGAAGAAACAGGGCATTCTCCTCACAACGTCCAAAGGACATTTCACTTTGTTTTAGGCAGGGGTCCTGCAGTTTCCTGTTTTTTCGTTATGTTTCTTCACCGTTTTTTAATGATCACATACAGCGATTTTGTCCATATTATTCGTTGTTGCTTCTGCACGCTGCTTAATAGAAGTGTTCCTTTAAACGTTTTGAGCAGTGTAAAACAGCATCTCTGAATTGTATTCGGAACGCATTATTAAGACTTAGTAATAAGGTGCGTTTAATAATTTACAATTCAAAACAAACAATTTATGCTATACGAAACTTTTTAAGAGAGACAAAAAGAGATTCAAAGAGACAAAATAAAATTTGCTGACCTTTAAAGTAAGCGATAATTTAACAAACAAATTATAAAACCTTTTTCGAAAAAAAAAAGTAAACATGAGTTATGATCAAAAAAATTATAAGATGTTTGCACTTTTGTATGATGATATAAGATAATAAAATATCAAGGACTATGATTAACAATGAAATGCTTGTAATGTAGAAACCCAAATAATAAAATGGTTTATTCTAGTTATCTTACGTAAGTTCTATTGTTCACTGAATCATGCAATTTACTCAATTATATACACACTGCATGTTCGTGTAAGTGTCTTTGTGTCTATAGATCTGTTTCACTTAACTCGCTTTCAATGTTTATCTGAATTTTTGCATGTGGCTCTCCGGTTTTTTTTTTTATTTACTCTAAATTGGAATATTCGTTTTCGCTATTAAATTTTCTTTGACTTATTCACAAAACTTATTAAAAAGTATTTTTTTTTTCATAAATTAATGATTGCTTTTAGAAATGTTTGACTCTCACACCTAGAGAATTTATCAAACTGCCGAAAGGTTTTGGTTCCTCTCTGAAAACAATGACCTTCGCTTTTAAATTGATGCCGGAAACTATTACTCACACTGCGAGTATTATTATTAAAATTTATTTTTACAGAGTATATATTATGCGGACTTCCATGACACACGAAAATTCAAAATAAAAATTGCAATTTTTTTTACTGAAATAAAATATTCTCTTTGCAAAAAATCCCACACATATAGAATAAGAAATTATCTTTAATGGAGGAATGGGACCATTTAATAGAACCTAGATTTTTAAAAGTCCTGAATTTACGATTTTCTATAAGAAAAGGGACTTAATTTATCAAAGCCATCAAAATTGCATAAACAGCTCACGAAATAACTGTGCGTGCAAATATTTTGTCATTATATCAAATCTCACAAACAATTCTATGAGAACATTGGGACTATTGGCTTTGTTACAGTGTGCAGTACAGGCACTTATGGTATATATTATTACGGGCGTACAGCTGTTCACAAGCCATATGATTAGCGCAATAAATACTGAACATAAATTGAATTGGTGTAAAGAGCTCCAAACCTGAACTGGAGAGTAGTGGAAAAAAATTTATGGAAGAGCTAATTCCAAAAAAAGCTGAGTCCAATGTCTTTCGTTAGAAGCTAAGCTTTTCAATTGAATCGATTATCGCACTTCACTATTCTGATGGTCGTTGCAGAATGTGGAGAATTCTTGGATCGTATCGTCCCACCAGTGAAAAATTGAAGAGGTAGTATCACAGTTCGATTGCTTTTCATGGTTCGGCTAAGATGAGGATGTTCTAGACAGTTACGCGCTTCCAGAAAAAGTCCATGACTTAATGGGGAAGTTGCATGAAATTTTAAATTACTGTTTTCTAAAGCATTCGTTATCACTATTAAGGAATAGTAATTCGTTTGTGAAAAAAATTTATAGTTATTTTTAAAAATAATATTAAAGTTGACACCACAAGAAAACGGTACGTCATAGTCTGTGAGTATTATGATGTCACTTGCCTGGTCAACCAACGCCACCTAAAAGACAAGGCCTGCTCACTGTCTGCTGACTGCGTCATCAAACGAAAGCTGACAATCCAAACTTCATTGTTTACAACAAAGAAAAAGTACCGATTGCAACAAGTGTTTTTCGTTTGTTGTAAACAAAAAAGATTGGATTGTCAGCCCTCGTTTGATGACGCAGTAATCAGGCGCTGTGTTTTAGGTTGCGTTGGCTCATCCAACACCACCTCTACTCAGAAGCCTTAGCGCGAACACTTCATACATTGTTACATCGTCATGCGGAGTCATAATTTAGGGCTTATTATTGGTAGAAATACGATTAAACATGACTCCGTATGATGATGATGTAACGATGTATGAAATTTTCGCGCTCAGGCTTTGAGTAGAGGTGGTGTTGAGCTGACGCGATCTAAACAAGCCGTGGCACTGTTTTTTTGACATCATGCAAAAAGAAATTTGAAGACAAAATAAGGATATTTAAAATTTAAAATAAAATGCTTTATTAAAAAAGTAAATGACCCATGTTTGGCATTAATGCATTTTATTATACGGTATGTACTTATTTATCCAAAATACAAAATTCACATTTCAAAATGTCCCATCGGTTTTCAACAATAGAAGTGACGTAGTGCCATGGCTTTGTATAGGTCGCGTCGGCTTCGGCTCAGGCTTTGAGTAGAAGAAAGCCAAACAACCGAAACGTCATACATTGTTACATCATCATATTTTCGACCATTGTTAATCGTATTTCTGCCAATAATAAGCCCTAAATTTGATCGATTTATGATGATGTAACAATGTACGACGTTTCGGTTGTTTGGCTTTCTTTCTAGGTGGTGATGGCTCAAGACTATCCCCGACAATGGTTAAAGCTTACAGCCAACAATGCTTAATCATTAGATCGAGCTTTACATGCACATAAAATCATTGCGTTTGGTGGCGAGGCTAATGAGAAAGACAGGCTCCGGCACTGAAAAGTCACCTGACCAAGATAGGTCTAGCAACAATGTAACCTTCATTGTTTCCATCTTGGATTTTAACAATCAGTCTTTTTTGTTTGTTGGAATGGTATGGCTAGTAATGTAGACAAAAGCAGAAAAATGTAGGCCCTACTGTTTTCTAATAAGTATGTTTTTTGTCCACATCGGCTAGCCATAGCTTTCACTTTACCCACTCGATAAAGGGCAGGGTATGAGATTTTTTCACCGGGTATTTTGCTAAACCCACATTTTACATGATGCTCTACAACTTTCTAACCCCTACTCCTACAAAATTAAAATTTTCAAAATTTACCCCTTCACCCCCAGGGACGCGAAATGTTTTTATTCTGAATTAGGGGACATTAAAACCAAATAATCTATATTCATTTTCCCCCAATCTGTTCCTCTTGAGTCGTTATTTGGAACTAAGACGGGACACCAATTATGAAACACCCTGTATATCTCATGACCAACAATGCAAATAAAAGTTTGTGCAACAATAGGTATCAACAATGGTGTCAACACGCAATGCACCAACACTATGCAAGGATCAACAATATATGTCTCATGACCAACAATGCAAGGCAAAGTTTGTGCAATATAGAATTCAATGCATAGAATTCCTGTTATTCAGGCTTTTCTTAGAAAAGAGAATTCTTAATATTAACAATTTCTTGAAAATCTTTAAAAATGATCAGTAAGTGGAGATAATGAATTAGCAGACTATTGAGAAAGATTGAAAGACGATAGAGGAAGCACTCCTTTAGCTCCGTGAGGTATTGAGCAAGTAAATAGAAGAATCAGCGACCGCTAGACTACACAAAGCGATGAATGGCCAATTTTTGCTTCAAGACATCGAAAGAAGAAAGGAATATGCAACAACATCAAGTGTACATCTAAAGTAAGATTACGTGAGTAAAAAATTATTTAGACTAGAAGGCATCCTTAGAGAGGTCCATCCATTGTGAGCCTTTAAAAAAATTTTTTTCGGTAAATCAAGTCCCGGTATATCACCTGGAATGGATTTTTTCAGTGAAGAGCTAAATTCCTGTCTTTCCGATTTTTCTTAGCGTGGATAGTCCCTTCGCTCTATATTGTAGTGATTGAATTATTATTTAACCAATTTGGAGGTTTAATTTAGCTTTTTGAGGTTGTTCTGTTTACCTACAAGCGTAATTATCCCGGGCTACGCCGGGTCCTCTGCTAGTTTGATATAAGCGAAGATTGTCTTGAATGTTAAACGCCGTCATAAAAGATGAAGGCATCATCACAGGATGTTAAATTATACAATAACTACTTTTAATCTATATATTGGTTCCGGAAATAATATATTTTATAAGAATTATCTAGGGTAGAATAAGCATTGGAAAAAGTTATCAATTTTTCTTATTAATATCAGTCTGCCTCGCTTATTCTTACACAAACGAAATGAAAACTGAGGGACCGACTTGCTTTAGAGAAAAGGTTTGGTTTGGTTTGTTTGGTATTAATGTCCTTTTCAACTGCCATGGTCATTTCAGGAGGGTAGTTATAGGGGCCGCAAATTTTGCCTCGCAAGGGTTCTTTAACGTGCAGCCGGCAAACGACTACACAGGACCGACGGCTTTACTTCCCTTCCGAAGGAAGTGCGTGATCTCAGGATTTCCCCCCTGAAAAAATCCTCGGGCATCAGAGGCGATCACGCAACCACTGAGCCACCCAGCCCGGCACAGAAAAGGAAATGGGAGAAAACAGAGTTGGGTAAAATCTCTATAAAAAGAATAAATTACTTTTCGGACATGGCGTGCCCCTTCTCAGAATTTGTAATTCTTTCCATTTTTAACTTGGATTCATCGAAACATGGATTCCAAATTACATCTTGTACTTTCTGAATGTTCATTTGTCAACAAATTCCTTAAATGCTTTTTGTACAGTCCCAAGTGATTTTGGAATTTATCCTTTTTAATCGAAAAGATTATTTGAAGTCATTTTATAGCCCTTTGAATTTTTCCGTCTGTTTTCCTTTATCTTCACCAAGTTTATAACTTTATTACTTTATTTTTATTATTCCTAAGAAATTACAATAACGGTATTTTACTTTCTGAAGTTAATTTTGAGTGGAGAGTAATCAATGAACTTTTGTAATTACATGTTTAGACTTTTTTTCCTGGATGATGTACTAATTCCTCTAGTCGATCTAAAACCGAACATTAATTTATTAAAAAAATTAAAATTTCTATTAAAAAAATTGAAGGTGACAATATATCAGAATAATTCCAAGACAGAGATAGAAAATTAGAATAATTTCAGAACTGTTCAATATTGCAAGTGATTTACAAATCTTTTTAATGTTCAGTATGAAAGGCATTAACATTTTTCGTAGCTCAGGTTGAGTCACATGGATAGGAAATCGAACAAAGCGAACAATGTGTGATCTTCATGGAACTGGAAAAGCTCAAGCAAACGTTGCGAAAATCATGAAAAGGTGTTAAAGCAGCAAAAGGAGGATCCAAAATTAACAAGAAATCGGAAGAGATGTGAACAAAAACGCAAGATTAGTGAGAGACAGGACAGGCAACTGAAGAACACTGTAAAGAAACACAGTTTCAAAACTTTAAATCTCATTCATTATGAGTGGAAAGAGTGCGGAGAAACCATGTCAAGCAGAACTACAAACGACTACATCAGTTCGAGTTTCAGTCCAGACTTACCAAAATTAAACCAGTGAAGAGTTTGAAGCAAAGACGCACCCGTGTAAAGTGGTGCAAGGAAATACATGTAGTTATTTGGGAACAAGGTGAGTGAAGTAACGTCGTTTTTAGTGACAAATCCATGTTCAACTTGTCTTTTGGTGACCAAGTGCTACGTGTGAAGACAGATACAAGAAGATTACAACAGGAACTCCTCAAGAGATCAGTGACATTTGCTGCTTCATAATGGTATGCGTATCTTTTTTTTTGTCATTGTTCTAATTTTTTATCTCTATGTTGGAATTATTCTATTATTTTGTCACCTTCAATTTGTTTAATGAAAATTTTCAATTTTGAAGAAATTAATGTTCCTTTTGAGGTCGACTAGAGGAATAAGTACATCATCCAGGCAAAAAATCTACACGCATAGATACAAAGGTTCATTGATTACTCTCCATTCAAATTTAACTCCTGAACATAAAATATCGTTATTCTCATTTTTGGCAAGGAGTTGTATATGTTGTTTCGTAAATACAGCTTCACAAATACATTTTCGATTTACGCTCACGTCGGTAATCTAAACGACAGTTTCCTATTATATTTTACTTTGAATATTCCATAATACTTGTTATCATGCGTAGGCGTCTTGTGCCATAATAATTTTTTTTCCTTTTCCCAGCTGCTTTTAAATGAGTGTCGCTTCGGCTTGACATCGCCGCTGTATATCCCTGAACTCGAGTACGACTACGAAGACGACGACTACAGCGAATTCAATTACGATGACGACTACGACGACGAACCGCTGGTCGGAGCGCTCAGCAGTTAAGATCTATTTCATTTTCACAGATAATATTTATCACTTGTAAGAGTTATTAAAAATTATAAACGCTTACATTTGTTATAAATCGTCCTAATTTTTTAAATTTCATTGGTATATACACTGAATGGCCAGATTATTATGACCATTTGACGTTTGTTTATCGGAGAATAACACTTAGTACACTTAGATTAATTCCCTCTCTCTCTCTCTTGGAGGGGGTGAACACTTCTCACTTGAAGCAAAAAACAAAGGCACAATGTAGAAATTCACTTATTTGAGTAATCTCACTGAAGCACCAGTATCTACAGGGTGTCCAAAAAGTCTGGTAACATGGCAGATATCTGAAAGCTGCCAGGTAGGCGACATCTGATGAGTGTGGTTTATAGGTAATAGAGGATGAGGAATTCATTGCGCACTCAATTTGACTTTGACCCCAAATTTAAGGTCATCCATTTGCTAACTCAAAAACTATTAAAGATAGAGGAAAATTTCCGATTGCTACCCTGTAGAGCAACACCACATTAGTCTAAAAACAGTTTTTAATCACACACTTCCCCTTGAAAGATTTTGAGAAAATGGGCGAGAAAGAGTCACTCAAGGTCAGGTTGCTGGCCAGGTTGGCTGAAGTTTCTAACACATTTGAATTGCAGTGAAGCGCACCGTTGAGAAGGTTCATTAAGTGACTCTTTCTTGCCTATTTTCTCAAAATCTTTCAAGGGGAAGGGTGTGATCAAGGAAGAATACAAGGAAGCGCCTCTTGTCACATTTCCAATGCTAAAATGTGACTGAGGGTGTGTCTAAAAAGTCCGACCAGTCGCGACCGGTCAAAGCCCGTCACAAACCTCGTTTTGGAGCCACCAGTGACTGACTCGAAATTTTGACTATGTCCGATCGACGCGGGAACGATGCAGGCATACGTAGCTGGCTTTATTCATTTAAAATTTTCTCCCGATTCGGACGAAAACGGTTCATACGCGACCGGTCACGTTATGAATCGAGGGTCGTGCGAATCGGAAGAAAATTTAAAATGAATAAAGCCAGCTACGTTCCCGCGTCGATCGGACATAGTCAAAAGTTCGAGTCAGTCACTGGTGGCTCCAAAATGAGCTTTGTGACGGGCTTTGACCGGTCGGACTTTTTAGACACACCTTGAATGTGTCACTCGCTGCTATCGCAGCGCACCTGGCGGCCTACATGATTGCGCTTACAACCCCTATGATCTTTTGTATGATTTTAGAATTAAAGATGTCTTTGAAGTAATTGAACACTTGATATTTCATTAAACATTTTTGAATTTGCATTTTATGATTGTTTTTATAGGAAATAAATATTTTTCTTTCATTCAATGTTTATTTTTCTCCTTTCATTTTAATGATTCTTTTCAAATTTAATATGGGCCTGGTTTAGGAGCACATTTTTATAATGGTAGGAAAATGTTTTGGAATTATTTTTTTTAAAATTGATTTAAATGGTGCAGGGGTTTCCGTGAAGTTACCTGTTAAGTTCTAGACATGTTGATTGAGAGAAAGAGCAATAATGAACAAAATTTCTTCAAAATATCATTGTTTCAGTTATTTAACGCACAAAATTAAATATTTATTATATTATTACAGCATTATGATACAAAAAAAGATTCTCGCTCAATGAAATAAACATTGGGATTTCGTGGCACTCTGGCAGACAACATGATATCTCGTTCTATCTCGCATGACGCATTTTTCCGCGAGAGGCACTTCCATCTATTCTTCCAAGGTGTGATTAAAAATTGTTTTTAGACTAATGTGGTGTCGCCCTACAGGGTAGCAATCGGAAATGTTTCTCTATCATTAATAGTTTTCGAGTTAGCAAATGGATGGCCTTAAATTTGGGGATCAAAGTCAAATTTGAGTGCGGCAATGAATTCCCCACCCCCCTATTACCTATAACCACACTCATCAGATCTCGCTTACCAGACTTTGAGATATCTGCCATGTCACCAGACTTTTTGGACTCTGTCACGTATTGCGCAGTGGAAGTTTATGAATACTAAGCAGACAACAGATTTATTAACAACAACCAAAAAGGTGATTAGTTCAGAACAAAACACTAAGATAAGGGCTACGATCTTGCTTATGCGCAAGAAACGCCTATGGCCTTAGCCTTGCCCCAAACGGTGGAATAAAACCCCGTTTTACAATTTTAATGAATGAAAGTAAATAATACAAATGACCAAGGGCGATATGCTAATAAAAACATTAGCGTCAAGAAATAAGCATGCAAATGCTTTGCCCTATCTAAGATTCACAATAGTATTATTATTCGAAAGAGTTTAATATGCAAAGTGGGCACCGTTCTTGCTTAAGTACAAGAAACATCTAAGGGCGGTGCATTGTTCGATCTGAGGGACAAACCCCAGGTTAAACATAAGATCATTGGACTGAAATGACCTCATACAAAATCTGAGAGACGACCTTGCGTACGCGCAAGCAACGCCTGGGGGCACTATCTTGCACGATCGGAGGAACTAACCTCTGAGTTTCTACCAAAACATTTGGCATCAATTAATTTATGCACAGTTGGGCAACGAACTTGCTTATGCACAAGAATCGTATGAGGACCATGCCTTGCCCGAACCCAAGGAACGAACCTCGGATTTTCCTATGGCACTTGCTTGAGGGACAAAGTGAAGGTCGGCTCGCAGTATTTGAACGGCTAAGATTTGGCTATTGTAGAGGAGCGGTCGTTAAGATACGCTTCTAGCTAAATATAAATAAAGGCCACCAGGACCTTTGAATGAGGGAGGAAAAAAAATTACAAAGAAGTAACTCTCCCTTGACTTATATATTTGAGCCTAAGTTGGTGAGTTAAACTGCTGGGGAATAACGCCTAAGCAGTATTTTACTCTAAGACAGAAGAAACGAAGAAATGATGTGGTCTCTTCAGGTAAACTGCACGACGCACGCCCTCAGCACTACCGTCCGAAAACGGCGACGCCTCCGCGTTTATAACTTGGCTTGAAGCCGTAAAAAACTGCAAAACACATAAAAGAAAATAGTATGAGTGCGCAAAGTTAGCAAAATTACGCTTAGCCAACAGAGAGCGTTGCTTACTTAGCTGGAGAGGTAAGGTTTCCGCGCCAAAATTTAAAGCCTACGCTCCTCTCACCTGCTTTGCACTTAGCGTTTAAGCAACGCGCTCGAACGGGCTGAATTAAACAACTGGAGAGAGAATAGTGAGGGCTACAACCGAGTTTAACGTTTAAGGACAGAGATTTCACCCACCTTGAATAGGACACGAGGGCGCCCAGTCCATGACGCCAAAAGGCATCATGCGTCCACGGCGTTATCCATACGCTGGGTTCCGCCAGTATGAGGATTGGGTCCAATGGATGAAGCTGCTGCAAATCAGAGGCTTCCAAAACGGCTACGACGACCAACGTCCGGGTAGCTGGGAAGCAGCTTGGAGTCACGACGATACGGGGGGCGGTGAGTTCGATGTCTCGCGGACGAACCGACATTGCAATCCTCTGTGGCTCCTCGCAGGCCGTTTTTATCTGCTCGCTGTCTTCCTCGTGGAATACCTCCGTTAGCCGGGCTTCTCGGTCGGACACTGTTAAGTTCATAGGATAGGAGAATACGATTAGTAATGAAGCACGCACACGCGCCTTCGTTGGCGGCTGCGAATACGTTTTATTGCCTGAGAGTCCTTCGCCTCCTGTTTCGGAGTCGTCGGCGGAGCATGAGAGTCGCTCGAGGTCTCTCCTTCCATTCAAAAAACTCGAACACCGACGCTCGTCGAAATTTTCACGGGAGAATCTCTTTGCGTCCTATTCGCTCGGTTGCAAAATCTCTCTCCTCGATTTAAAACCACCCGCTCTCATTCTGTCCGCTCGCGCACCTTTTTGCGCCACTTCCGCCGTTTTCTCCTAAAGCGCTTTTGCCTACGATTTCCTTCATGAAATTTGCTATGCTTTTGGATACTGGCAAGAGATGGCATACCTCCGATGCCAAGCTTGCTCACCGATTGAGACCTACGATCGTGAGCCTTGGATGGCTTCTTAGTCGCCAAACTTGGTGACAGACACCCTGTATAATAGACACGAAGCAACTCTTTTTGAATGAAGAAATTCTCTGATGCCCAAATCACTGAAGCACTATAGAAATGAGTGTCACAAACTTCTAATTTAATGAGCTGAGTAAAATAGTCAACGTCGAAATAGCCAAGAGAATTCTTTCTCTGCTGTTATACAACGGGCGTCGCTGTCGGTGATTTCAGCTGGTGCAACAAATGTAGAGTTCTTTCGTCGATTGGGAGCTAAAGACAGAAAACAAATGAAGCTAAACAGTTAATTGAGCTCGGGACGAGAAACCTCTTCATCTATGCCGATAATGAGAAAGAAAGCATGGAAGAGCGGTGTCGGTAATGTGTGGGACGGATACGCTTCGTCATAACGGGTTACTGCCGTCGACTTAAAATGCCTGAGAGAGGTATCGAAGGTTGCGGGATAATCCCTCCCGTTCCTCCTATACGAAATTTGCCTAAAGAGAATGGGAAAACCCTGAGCCAACTGTCTATATGATTGGCGTCAATGTCTGGGAAAACCTCTGTGAATAGCTGGCGAAATGTAGGTTTAGCTGGAAAAACCTACATTACTATGAAGTTTAGCTGGGAAAACCTCGTACATACCTTTCGGCAAACATGAAAAGTTCTTTCTGCTTCTATTTCATGAACAAGCCGACGTCCGTTCTCTTGGAATATGCCAGCTCCTGCCAGAAAGATTACATTAGACGATGTCAGGTGATGGTCTGCAAAAGAGAAGACGCTTGTATCTCCAGCTTCTAATGACGATTCACTGGGTTCTCGTTCTAGTTCCTACGGGACCTGGGTTGAAGACTTGTAGAACCGAGGTGCCCTGTCGATCGGTCGAGCTCTCCTTTGCCGAGGAATTCTCCTGTTTCCGTGTCGGCGGTTGCTCGCAGCCTCCTTTACCGAAGTTCCCTCGTCCACTGTTGCTCCTCGTGCAATGGGCTTTTCTGAGCTGACGGGTTCACTGTTGCTTTATTCGGAGACTTCGTTGGAGTCCCATTCATGGATAATGCATGTAAGCGCGGACAGAGACAGTGTCCCGCTTTCCCAAGCTGTTGACACCTCGCCTTCTTGTCTTCTTGTCACGTGATCGCCTCGGCTTGACAGAAGATTGATAACGTTGATGTCTTTCATCACGGAGGCTGGAGCACGTCACAATCCTCGCTCGGTAGATTTACCACGTGACAGTTGTTCATTCCCTATTCAATTTGTTTATAGGAAATCAGATAACATTCGAACTACCGATGTATTTTTGGCTAAAAATTCATTAAAATCTAATAGCATCATATGTTAAATCATAGAACCGTCCATCTTCACTGAAAAAACGATGAACAGCACAATTTACCTGTATGTGCTGGAAAATTATGCATTATCAATCATGGAGGAACATTAGCCAAGCGTGTTTTTCCAACAGGACAGCGCACCATTCTACTGGGGACTTCTCGTTTGGGAGACTCTTGATCACCATTTCCTAGACAGATGAAGAGACATGTGATGTCCCGATCACAAAGGGAGACGTGTGATGGTCCGATCTCTTAGCCGCCACGTTCACCTGACATAAATCCCCTCGATTTTATCATGTGAAGGGTATATTAAGGAAAAGGTGTAGAGCAAGAAAGTAAACGACTTGCTTGAACTGCGTCGGCGAGTCGTCCAGGTCATATCACCCATCACCCAGGAGATGCTCAAAAACTTGGAGAGATTAAGTACCTCCTAGATATTTTACGGGCCACAAAAGCAGCTCATATCGAGGTGGACTGATATGTAGTGACACGACTAAGACTTGTATAAAATCTTTGAGAGTTTCTCTTTTCAGTGTTGCAAAGCACATATAGATAGCATTTCCAGTTATAAGGTTATTGACGTTTCTTATGCTACTAATAATTCATGCCCACCCTGTATTACTTGTTAAGAGTAACATTTAACTTATTCTGAACTGATGTTGGTCAAACATTGATTAGTACATGTGTCTTGTAAAACTCGTGTAATTTTAACTAAATTATGTTCTTTTTTCTCGTAGGTGTAAACGTCCTCTGTAATGAATCCTCTCTGTGGGTTAAACTGGATTTTCTCAACTCTTTTTGGGGTTTCATTTACCCTACGGACTCAAGCACGTGTAGATTGTACGAAGGGAGTGGACTACAGCAGGCGGTGCTCGCCCTGCCTGTCGGCAGCTGCGGTTATATCGCTGTATTCGAGAAGAAGCATAAGTTAAGGATACAGTGGGACCCAATGGTGATTCAAGATGCCGACGTCGACATCCCAGTGGTCTGCTCAGGTAAGAGAGGCGACGTTCCGTCTGATCTACCAATGACCTACGCTGATTCGGAAAATCCCGAGGCAGCTATGATCCTTTTGAAGCAGAATGACACTTTGCATTGGAGCCTCAACCCGAGCCGCGTATACGTCTTCCTCAACGATACCTTGAGCGTGTACTTCGTCGTTAAAGACGACCACGTGCCGGTACACGATATCATCATACGCCATTGCTACGCGAGCCCATCAAACATCACGACGACGACGACGACGACGATGAGTCCAGTGGAACGACAGGACCAGAGTTCGGGGCTTCAGCTGATACACGACGAATGTTCCATATATCCCACGGTCATTAGTGATATTTCCAAGACAGAAAGCAAAGCCGCCAACGCCATCGTGAAGTCTGCTCTTCTCAAACCCTTTAATTTGTCCGTAGAAAGAGATGTCCTGTTACGATGTGAAATAGAAGTATGCTATAACGCATGCTCTCAGGTGATTATCAACTTTTCTTTCTTAGTTTTAGGCTGACATTCTCGAAGAGTGAGTTTAATATTTCTTTCTTAGTTACAACCTCGGCACGTGCATAAAATCTTGCATACTTGCATACATTTTAATAAACAATTAAGAACTTATTTTATGACTAGACAAAAAGACGATGACGAATAAGTTCAGAGGGAGGCAGAGGCCTTATTGATATAATAGATCTACACCAGAAACAGACTCAGTCACTCAGAGAATTCTTTTACTCTAAACAACACACATCACCATTACACAAAGCAGTCTGCATGGCTGATACAAAATCTGAACAGCGTGCAGAACACCCATAACATTCCTACAACATGTACTAAACTTCAATCATGGCTCGGAAAGCAATTCCACGGTAGACATCCTTCTGACCTTAACCAGCCACACGTCGACAAAAAAGCGTCGAATGTTTGGTTGAGTGCAGGGAGTCTCCTTGAGGAAACTGAAGGAACCATGATTAACACTAAAAGCTACAGAAAGATTTGACTGATGGGGCTTGCAGGAAATTCCATATCGCAGAGGAAACCATATCCAGTTGCAAAATACTCACGCAGACAGGTTATTTACATAGACATAATCAAGTGGCCAACACCATATATCAACATCCAGCTAAGATTCACAAGCTTAGGGACATCAACACTCCATACTATAAATCTATCGCAGACACTGTCTTATAGAACACCACATAAACTTTATTTTGACAGAGCTATAATCACTGACAAAATTATCCCTCATAACAGACCAGACATTACACTAGTAGATAAGCAAAATAAAGTTACTTACATAATCGATATCTCTATCCCCAACACACACAATTTACAAAAGACATACACTGACAAAATCACTAAATATACGCATCTTGGACATGAAATAAAACGTTTTTGGGGAGTTAACAGAGTACACATTGTTCCTGTCGTTCTTTCTGCCACTCGCTATACAAAAGCCTGTCAACACTAAATTTAAACCCACACTTATACAAAACCTTACAGAAAGCCACAATTCTAAACATCTGTCATATAGTAAAGAAATTCCTACCCCAAACTTTAATACTCCCACGAGCACGTAATTTCTCCGTTCCCTGCATTTGAGCCCGTTGGGCTTGGCCCTCTCTTGGGTCCGCCTCTGGGACTTGGCTTCCGGACTTGATCCGAGTTTGGTTTTCCAAATAATAATAAAAATAACACAGGCCAGCAATGAAAAATCATCTTGAATGAATTTGCCTTATTCTTATGGTTTTTAGTGTGCTGAACACGAATATGCTTGTAGATTTTTTTTCTATCACATCACGTTTCCACGTTATGCACATCAAGACTGCAATGTTAAAGTAATGGGTGTGCAGAGAAGCAGTTGCAATGTTAAAATATCCGTATTTTTGAGCCACAAGGAAATTTATCAGGCCCCAGACTCTGAATAATTTAAAAGTGTTTCATTGAAAAACAAGAAATCTGTGGGTGATAGAAAAAAACTGATGTCAGATACGGATTCAGCACACGCAAAAGCTATAAGAATCAGATCTTAACGTTAAAGATGACTTTTAAAAGTTATTTTTTATTGGCCTGTGTAATAATAATAATAATAATAATAATAATAATAATAATAATAATAATAATAATAACAACAGCAAATGCCGCCTTTGTAAGTCAAAAGATGAAATAGTCGACCATCTAATTAGTGGCTGCAGCAAGATTGCCCAAACGGATTACAAACAACGGTTTGGTTTGGTTTGGTTTGGTTTGGTTTATTTTGGTATTAACGTCCTTTTCAACTACCATGGTCATTTCAGGACGGCGTTATAGGGGCCGCAAATTTTGCCTCGCAAGGGTTCTTTAACGTGCAGCCGGCAAACGACTACACGGGACCAACGGCTTTACTTCCCTTCCGAAGGAAGTGCGTGATCTCAGGATTTTCCTCCTGAAAAAATCCTCGTCGTCCTCGGCCGGGGTCAAACCCGCGTCCTCGGGCATCAGAGGCGATCACGCAACCACTGAGCCACCGAGGCCGATTTACAAACAACGACATGATAGAGTGGCCAATATAATCCACTGGAAGCTCTGCCAACGAGTTTTAGAAAATGAGCATGCAAATATCCTGTGGGACTTTAGAGTACAAACCGACCGACACCTTCCACACAATCACAATCATTGAAAACAAAACCGTGCGATTCATCGATATTGCTATGCCTGGAGACAGCAGAATCGCAAAAAAACAAACAAATTGACCAAATATCGCGATCTGCAAATCGAAATCAATCGGCTGTGGAAAAAGAAAGCGACTGTCATCCAAATAGTAATTGGCGCTTTAGGGGCAATACCCAAGGAATTACCAAAATATTTGAACAGCTTGAACATTCCAGACTTGGACACCTGAATACTGCAAAAAACACCCCTACTTGGAACAGCGTATATACTCCGACGATACTATGCAGTTCCTGGATACTTGGTTAGGACTCGACCTGTTTAGCAACCACCGTCCTTTGGCTGTGAATCAGACTAATGATCAACCCAACATTATTATTATTATTATTATTAATATTAATATTATTATTATTATTATTATTATTATTATTATTATTATTATTATTATTATAAGCTCATGTACTGTATATGTTACCGAAAAAGCCCAGGCCTCGACAAACATGGTCATTTCAAGCTTCAAATATGGCATTTCAGAATTTGCAGTAGTCTTAATTAAGTACGAGGGGGGACCCAAAAATAACCGGATTGAAAGCGCGCGGCCGTTTCTAGGCGTAGTAGAGAATCCTCCCGCTAGGTGGCTCGAGTAGGTACCTTCCCAAATCAGTTGCCCAAGCGGCGTCTGCGTAGGAGGTTAACGTTTGATCGTAGTGTTGTTGTTCTCAACTGTTCTCGTTTGCCGCCTGCGAAATCGTAATGGCAGATTTAAAGGAACAAAGAGTGTGTTTGAAATTTTGCTTCCTGCTTAAAAAGTCGGCAACTGAAGCTTACCGAATGCTTCAACAGGCATTCAAGAAGGATGCTATGAACCGTACACAAGTTTTTGAGTGGTTTCGACTCTTTAAACGTGGTGAGATGAGTGTTGAAGATCTTGCTCGTTCTGGGCGTCCTTCATCATCTCGAAAAAATCCGCCAAAAAATCCACGAGGATCGTCGTTTCACGATCGACGAAATTTCAGAAGAGACAGACCTAGCTATTTTGGCTCTCAGGGATGGGCTATCATTTCCCATCCTCCGTATTCGCCAGACTTAGCCCCGTGTGACTCTTTTTCTATTCCCAAGAATGAAAAAAATCTAAAAGAGAAGCGTTTCGATGATGTGGATCGGCCTCGGTGGCGCAGCGGTTGCGTGATCGCCTCTGATGCCCGAGTACGCGGGTTCGATCCCGGCCGAGGACGACGAGGATTTTTCAGGGGGAAATCCTGAGATCACGCACTTCCTTCGGAAGGGAAGTAAAGCCGTTGGTCCCGTGTAGTCGTTTGCCGGCTGCACGTTAAAGAACCCTTGCGAGGCAAAATTTGCGGCCCCTATAACGCCGTCCTGAAATGACCATAGCAGTTGAAAAGGACGTTAATACCAAGTAAACCAAACCAAACCGATGATGTGGAGGCGGTAAAAACAGCTTCGCAGCGGGCACTGGACGATATCAAAGTTGAAAGTTCCAGCAGAGGTGCTCGGGAAAGAAGACTGGAGAAGTGGATCGAGTTTAATGGAGAGTACTTTGAAGGAGACTGAAAGAATTTTGTAAAAAACTTAATGAGTTATTTTTTCAGAGCAACATTCCGGTTATTTTTAGGTCCCCCCTCATATATTAATTAATGATTTTGACGTTTTTACTCAAATAATCCCAGGAAAACGTAGTCAACTTATGCGACTCTTATTGCAAGACACCAAAAGTTTAGGTAACATGAAAATTGCAAATATTTTCATAATAAATCAAAGAAAGTAATCTATTTCATTGATAAGACATTTTTTTCATACCATAATAAACATATTTCAAAACTAACCATATGGTACCAATTAAATTATTTGTTGAATAAATAATTTTATGTAATAGGTTGTCCCAAAAGTTTAGGTAGAATATGAAAAAAAGTTTCAGTAGTTTAGGAACTGTTCAAATACTTTGATTGAAATATATAAACTGCAACACACTTGCTTAAGAACATGTATGTTCCCTACAGTCTCGTAGTTAGATTACATTAAATATGAAGTAGAGTACATATTTAACGACAAGTAATCATTCTGTTAAGGCTTGGTCAATTATATATTAATCTAATTTTGTATTTCATACGTAAATAATGAAATAAAAAATGTTTATTGGACTGCAGGTGTGCTGCAGTACAGAAAATAGCAACATACTTGGTTAAGAACGTGCTGTTTTATTGTTCCGAAAATAAGATTCTTATTTACATCATTTAATGCTTTGTATAAGAACCATTCATTCGAATCACCTCAAAAACACGAGATTTCATTGAATTAATCTGATATTTCAAAATATCTTGAGGAATTTTTTGCCACCCCCTTCTTACTGCAATTTCCAATTCTCCTGTGCTTTCATATTTGGTCCCATTGGCATAAACAGCCCGAGATAAGCATGACCACAAATTCTCAATAGGATTTAAATCCGGAGAAAACGCAGGATGTTGGCTAAGTTCAATATTATTCCTCCTAAACCAGTCCATTGTGCTTGGCGGTGTGGATTCTTGCATTATCTTGCACAAATATTTCATTAGATCCAGCACTATCCTGCCAAACTGGCAGGAGATAATGCTGTAAGGTTTCCTGATAGTCAGTTGCTTTTTGGTTTCCATGAAGAATAGCAATGTCAGCTTTTCCCTTTGAAACTGAAACCTGTCCAAACCATCAGTGCCCCTGCTCGAGCATGATGACTGCTGAGAATCTTGGTTTCCTTTCTGAGGTCATGCCAATAGTAGGCTTAACCATCAGGTCCATCCAGGTTGAAACGTTTTTCATCAGAAAACACCACATTACACCATTCTTTGTTCCATGTCTGATGATTTTTAGCCCACTGGAGTCTTTGTTCTTTATGGTGTTTTGTTAGGACAGGTTTTGCCGCTTAATGTTGGGGGATGCTTTCAAAACTCCTCGTATTGTTTCCTTTGACATATCCAGTTTCAAATCGACTTTAATCTGTCCCAGGGATACTGCTTGATTGCTTGCTCTTCTCAGTATAGCCATCTTGTCACGTTGACTCAGGAGCATAGGATGACATCCTGCATGGTTTTTTCCCATATGTTTGTGGGTTTCTGAGGAAATAAGAGATTTCACAAAGTGATCTTCCAGCTTTGGCTGCAATTTCACGATATGTTTTTCCTTTCTTCTTTAAAGTAAGGATTTCAATCTTTTCATCCTCCTTAGGGTCTTTCCCTTACCCATAATGCTGAAAAATGATTTTCAATGAACGTATTTGTAAATATATATCACAATATACATAAATAACAATAGGCTGAATTACCTAATTTCCAAAGTAAACTTTTCAAATATGCTTTTAAATTTCCAAATATCCTTTTGTTCTTAAACAAGTGTGCCAACAAATTGTGAAGAATTTTTCCATTCCAACAAATGGGTTTACATATCTAGACTTATGCAAATATCTTGGGTCGACCTCATGTTCCTATGTAGTGACCGGGTATAAAGTACAAGCAATACCTCGCCTGCTTTTTTAAGCAAGTGTGTTGCAGTTTACAGACCATTCATTTGCATAACCAATTGCTATTTTCAAGCGACCCACCAAAGACAAGCTTCTGCTCAAGTTTTCATCAATAATTTGAACAGCTGAGGTATGGGACACAGAAAATTACAAGAAACAAGGCCAAGCGTAAAGAAATTAAAAAAAATCCATCTTCTTCACCAAAGCGAAGATCAGGCCGTCCAAAAATCACTTCTTGTAGATCGCAGATTTCTGGACTTGCTAGTCAACAAAGCAGATCTTTTCAGAAATACAACGTGAATTAGGATTAAATGTCTCAAAGAATAATATTCATAGGCAGCTAGTAAATAATTCAAATATTTCAGTTACTTCAATGAAGGAAAACACTCCTCTAACAGATAAACACCAGAGTGCCAGGCTTGACTGGGCCAGAAGGTGCATGAGCTGCCAAGATGAATGGATGGATCCAGGTGTTTTTGGTGATGAAAAGAAGTTTAGCCTCTATTATTGGCATCAACCAAAATCGGAGGGAACCTCTTGTCCAGGAGGCAGCAAGGTGGAGGATCATTAATGTTTTGAGCTAGCTTTGGCTTTAACGGTGCATCTGAAATCATCAAAATTTGTGGCATCCAGGAATCTGAGAAGTTTCATGTTCTAGAAAACAACCTCCTTCCAGTTGCGGAAATATTGAATAGACCATCTTGGATTTTTCAACATGACAATGCTTCCATTCATACATCAAAGTCAATTTCAAAATGGCTTAGCGACCACAATGTCAGAGTTAGAGAAGGTCCATCCTGAAGCTCAATTCCTAATGCTATAGAAAAGCTGGCTCGAAAGGTGTATGTCAAAAAAAGCCACTGTTCGTCTGTGAAAGAGTTGGAAAAATCGTCATTGATTGTTGGCTAGAAATAGTTCCAAACTTCATTAATTCAATGCCAAATCGTATATTTAAAGTTATTCAAATCAAACGAAAAAGCAATAAAATATTGAAAATTGAAAGATTTACGAGTAATTGTTTATTTCATGTGAAAAGATATTCACATTAGCTAAACATATGGGACAGCTGTTTTATGGCTATAATAAATAAATCGGTTAAAACTCGGTTCCTTAAAATGGCTATTTTTAAATTCAGATATTTATTGGTGTATAGGTAAACACCTTATAAATTAAATGTATTTGGTTTTTTATTGTTCTAAAAATACTAGTAACATACTTTTGGGACACGCTTATAACCGCCCAAAGATTTAACATGCAAACGAGCATATATGCACGAGTAAATAAAAATCTATAGACGGGGTGCACAGGAAGTAGGAATGCCGCCTGTCATGCAAATGCAGCACCACTCGTCCTGTTGCGAAGACAACCGATTGTTTGTTTAAACAAAATGGCGGATAGCGATGTGTCGACCAAAGTGGAACAACGAGTAATCATCAAGTTTCTCCACAACGAAGGTGTGAAAGCATCTGAAATTCATCAGAGACTTCAAAGACAGTTCACCGAGTCATGTTTGTCTCGATCATCCGTCTTTCTTGGTGTCAAAAATTTGAAGAAGGGCGAGAATTCACCGGTAATGAACCTCATAAGGCAATGCCAACAACTGCTGTCAATGATGGCATCATCGCACGAAACAAATGACCTGATAAGGGACAACAGGCGGATTAATGTCCGACAATTGTCTTCAGTAATGAACATCAGCACTGGCTGATAAGCTGAAATTCAACAAGATCTGTGCCAGATGGGTCCCTAAGCAACTCTCCCGAGAATCACAAATCCACCCGGGTGGAAATCTGTTCCATGCTACTGCAGTGATATGACAGGGAAGGTGGTAGCTTCCTAAGGCGTGTTGTGACCATCGACGAGACATGGATTCATCACCATACTCCTAAAAGCAAGCGTGCGAGCATGGAGTGGCGACATACTAACTCACCACGATCCAAGAAATTCAAGATGACACCGTCGGCAACGAAAATGATGGCGACTGTATTTTGGGACTTTAAGGGTATCATTCATGTCGATTTTCTGGAAGAACGTCGAACCATAAATGCAGCCTACTACTGTGACATTTTGAGGACGTCCCTGAAGCCGGCACTAAGGAAAAAGCGACCAAGACTCCTTACCAGTGGTGTTTGTTTTCTGCAAGACAATGGCAGACCACACAAACACAGCCAAACTGACTGTGGACACACTGACGAAACTCAAATGGGGCATCTTACCACATCCTCCATGCAGCCCGGATCTCTCACCCTTGCGACTATCACGTTTTTGGACCATTGAAAGAGTTCTTGGGAGGGCAGAGGTTTGGCTCCAATTAGGAAGTAAAAAAGGCTGTTTTGGCGTGGATGCCCCCAGAACGCTGGAAAAAATGTGTAGAGAAGCAAGGAGAGTTCTTTGAGAAATAACTGATATGTGTGTGTTTTTTTTTTGTAGTTTCCTGATGTTATAAAAAATAAAGTCCCGATCAAATTTGAAGGAATACGTAAGTGCCCTCGACCTATTTACGCAACGCCGTCTGAACTCTTTTGAAGGAATTAAGTCTTCAAATCTAAATTGAATATCTTTTGTTGAAAACTAAAATCCAAATTGACTCTGTCACGGGATTATGCGTATCTTCCGTAATAGAGCCATTTACCATGCCTAAAATGAAGTTTCTACAGCGTGATATTCAAAATGATATCCTTATATTTATGGAAGATATAACGGAAAATATATCAGACTTCAGACTTCAAATTCAACCCTGTATTCTCAATATTCGACACAGAGTGGTAAGACTCTGAAAACAGCTGTGGCATCTATCCGAAACGTCAGCTTTCTTCAGGGCCTTGTCACTCTGTGTCCAATTTTGCATTATTCCAGTGTTTGTGTCTTGTCCTTCTTTTCTTCTACATCCGTCATCTGCATTGTCAATGAAATTCCATCAGATGTTTCAAAGTTATTCCGAACAACAATATAATGTCATTTCTCTCGTCTATTTTATGGAAAATTTCATGCCTGTATTTTATTGAATATTCAAATAAGTTTTTTCTACCCATGTTAGATAACCTGTATATGATTTTCTCTTTTCTTTTCTTAACAGTTACAACCCTGTGGTAGCAGTTCGAGAATGTATTTTCGTAACCCCCGATCAATCACCAAAACTTCGTATTTCATCCAGACATCTTGCTCTTACACTCTCTGGTGATTACATCCAATCAACAATAAATCTCACTTTCTATGAATATAGCTTGATATTGTATTATATTTTCTTATTTTACAATTTTTGAATGTTCACATTAATTCATCAGTTACATATTACATTAACAAAATATTTCATATTTACATTAAAGGTTTCATGTGTAAAATAAGTGTGAAGTCAATAAAATTATAATTGTATTGAGTACTTGGATTTTTTAATAAAACTACAAATTATTTTTAATATGTACAAGAAAATACTGCTTTATTTTCTAGGATGATTCAAATATGTATCTTATCCCATCTCATTTAGATATTTATTTCTTTATTAGTATGAAATATTTTCAAACCATTGTACGAGCTTAATTCTCATTAAAATGGGATAAGATATCAGTACGTTGAGACTGAAATTTCTTATCCAAAAATATTTAACTAATATGCCAACAACAACAAAAAGAAAACAATAATAAAATTTAAAAAAATTATCATTTATGCATAAAATAACAAGAAATTAATGCTCCCGAGGAAGGTATAGGAAAGTAGCGGAAGCCCTGAGATCATCTACACTTCCAGACAAAAATATGGAGATTTTTGAAAAATTAAACGATTCATCTCACAAGGGGAGGAACAGGTCTGTTAAGCTTGGATTTAACTGAAATTTAAGTATGTTGTTATGCACCCCTCCCAGTATTATAGGGCATAGTAACTCATGCTAATGGGCATTAGTTAACGAGATATAATCACTTAAAGTTAATAATAATAATTATTAACTGGATATACGTCTCCAAGCATAGGTAATGATTTTTCAATTGAAAAATGGAAGGAAAAATTCTGCGACCCGGATTCGAACCAGGAACCTCGACTATCATGGCTGATGCCTCTACCAATTGGGCTATCGCAGACAATGGGAGACGGGAACCTGGCCAGCAGATCGAGAATTTCTCCACTCCAAACCATCAGAAAGTTTTTTAACCCCTCCCTCCAAATTTTTTCATCAAAAAATTGATTTTCTAGAACGTACAGGGTGATTCAGTCAATTTCTGACCATTTCACTCGAATGACGTGCATAAGGGATAAACAATTGAAAGAATATGAGCGCCATATCGAATTTCTAAATAGTTGGAGTTTGTATTGTTGCAACGGCGCTGCATGAAAATCGTATTGTTGAAAAATGGCGCCCGCTTTATCAACAGAGCAGAAATGCAAGGTTGTCGAATGGTATTTCGAGACAAAATCACCAGGAACCGTGGACCAGGCAGGCAAGCAATCATGGACTTTGTCAAGCAATTTCGTGCCACTAGATGTGTTAAAGGCAAGAAAAAAGTAGGGAGCGAAGCTCGTGTTCGAAGGACCGAATTTGTCGAAAATGTTCGCACAAGGTTGGTCGTTTCCCCTACCAAAAATTCTGTTCGCCGCCTATCCATTGAAGAAGGGCTGTCGTATACCACGACGTGGCGAATTTTGAGAAAGAATTTCCACCTGTTACCGTTTAAGATCCATGTTTATGAGGAGTTAACAGACACTGGAAGACAGAAGCGACAACAATTTGCGATGGAGTTTGGAGCAGAAATGGAAGCCAATCAGGACATTGTGGACAACCTGTCGGTGTCAGATGAGGCCTTCTTCCATCTGTCAGGTGACGTTAATAAACACAATGTTCGTTTTTGAGGTTTCCAGCACCCTCACGAGATCCATAAGTCACCTCTTCATCCACGAAAGGTTATGGCTTGGCGCGCGATTTCCAAAAGAGGCATCATTGGTCCGTTCTTTTTTGAGGGCATCGTAAGTCACAGGCTTACCTTAACATGTTGGAAACCTTCTTCATCCCCGAGCTGCGAAGGAGGCGTATACCGCTTCGACATCAATGGTTTCAACAGGATGGGGCTAGGCCTCACAACACTAATGAAGTGCTAGACTTTCTCAATCAGAAATTCGGAAATCGTGTCATTTCAAACAGGTTTCCAGATCGATTCGGGGGTGGCTTTCTTTGGCCACCTATGAGTCCTGATCTAAACCCATGTGATTTTTATCTCTGGGGGTTCCTTAGAGACAGTGCGTTCACTACAGCACCAAGAACCCTAGACCATCTGCGACAAAGCACCGTCGACTGCTGCACCCTTGTGGAAGCAGAAATCCTGGATAGAGTTATGAACAACTTCACCATTCGGCTGCGAGCAGTTCAAAACGTTCGTGGTGGCCACATTGAGCATATCATTAAGACTTTTCCACGGGAATAAAAACTCCGAACTGCCTAAAATATCATACTGAAATGCTAAGTCTGTACACATTAATGGGTCAATAAATCATAGTACTGAAATGGTCAGAAATTGACTGAATCACCCTGTAATATTTAAAAAATGTAAAATAGCTCTATCTTCTTTCGTTTCTCATTTCCGATCGAATGATATATCGCATGGCATTTGTTGTCCTAGTTCTAAAGACCAAGTGACTACCATTCCACAACTCTACCCCAAACTTCATCGCACTGTAGATCTTGCCTAGAGGAATTTGCTTACCAAATTTCATTTCTTTACATATCTAAATACACATAGACCTTTTGGTCCCCTCTAATTCCCACCCCCGAAACTTCGACCCCAGTGAAGGTGCACATACCCATAGTAAGTTACATTCCGAGTTCAGCCTTCTACCTCAAAAAAGCGGAAATTATGAAGGGGACAGGACGGACGGGCAGACAGAAGGAGATTGTGAAACCAAGGGTAGACAGACAGACGCTCCATTCTTCCGCTACTTAATAACATTGTGGCCATTATTATTATTTTATGATTTTTAAATTGTGAATAAACATAAATGATAATTTAAAATTTTATTATTTTTTTGTTGAGATATTAGTTAAATATTTTTGGATTAAAATGGAATACTTGATTTTTCTTTTGAAGCATCTACAGGGTTGAGTCACTGAATTATGACCGCCACATAGGTTTATGTAAATACGGTTGTGCCCATTCATAGGGAGGTGGGGGGGGGGTAGATAAATCTGCCTGTTGGAAGACATATAAAAGTGCTTTCAGAGGAACATTTCGTCATGAGTAAAGCACGCGTACTCTATAGTCGTCGTAGTAAAGCACGCGACCTAACAGACCTTGAGAAATGTATGATCATCGTGTACCGTGCAAAAGGCGGCAGCAATTCGAAAACCGCAGCTTTCGTGAAGTGTTCGCGTAGTGAAGGTGTACAATGAATGGAAGAATGGACATAATGCGCATTCCAGGCGTGCAAACTGTAGGGGACTACGTTTGAATGGGGTAAACGGCGCTTTCGACGGCTGGTTAAGAGTGATCGATGCGCTTCCGCCGATACATTTACAGCCCAAATGAACGAGGAATACACCAGAAAGTTATCGAGAACAACTGTGCAACGCACGTTGTTGCGTCTTAGCCTCCGCAGCAGACGTCTGGTTCCAGCACCCATGTTGACAAGTGTGCATCGCAAGAAACGACGTGCGTTTGCATTGCAGTACAAACATTGGACCTTAGACCAGTGGAAAAGGTTTGCATTTTCCGGTGAGTCGCATTTTCTACTGCATCGTATCGATGGGTACTGACGTATCCGAAAATCATTGTTGAGCGGCAAAAAGCTAAAAGAGACAGTGTAATGATCTGGGGCATGTTTTGGGTCCATTACTTTCTCTGGAAGGTACCGTCAATAGCTGTGCATATAATCCATCGTTGCCGACCAGGTGAATCCCTACATGGCAACTACATGTGTTGCGAATGACGGGATCTTTCAACAGGATAATGCCATCTGCTACTTGGCCAAAATTTACCGTGCATGGTTCGAAGAGCATGAGAATGAGTTCTATTTATCCTTGTGAGAATCTGTTGGAACATCTGGATCGACACGTTATGCAGCGAGACCCTCCACCCCGGAATCTTCACGATTTACGTGATCCTCTGCTCTGCTGTTCGCATAGACACAGATTCCTGTTGCCACCTTCCAAGCACTCATCGAGTTCATGCCCCGTCGCCTGGCTACTGCTTGGGCTGCAAAAGGAGGCTATTCGGGTTATTGGGTAGGTGGTCATAATTCAGTGACTCGACCCTGTATGTTTATGTATAAACCATTACATTTATTATTCTACGCCTTTGAAAATACTAGAAGCTAAATACAGACCGCAGCTTTTAAGAACTTCGACACAATGCATGGGAAACAACCTCAATAACTCTATCGCACATACACTCATACACATAAACTCATGCACACACACACGCTTAGGAAGGCGGGACAAAATGAATGTATGAGGCAAAAAGGTTCTTTTATATTTTTACATTTGGAAATACATGGCGCCACGACCAATAAATGATTCAACTATACGTCACTGGAAGTAGCGATAGCCTCCCTGAAGACCATCTCCAAAGGCTTCCAGGAATGTTTTCAGCAACTATACTCTGCGTTGTCAGAATTGCATAGGAGTGCTTTGAAGGCGGTTGTGTGTAACACGTGACAACAATACATCATTTCCGGCAGGAAGGCCAGTCTCCGAACCTATTGATCGTAGTAGTGTAATCAATATAGACCATTCTTCTGTAATTCCAGGAAACAGTGGAAATCCTGAAGCAGCCACCGGAAGGTTTGGTCAATAATGATAGAGGACCCATGGACCTATAAGAATGGAGCAACCTCCTGAAGTTATTAAAATAATGATCCAATCTTACTCTGTTACCCACTGCTGTCTTATTCTCTCTGTAACCAATCAGGGAAAACTCTTTTCTGCTGATTGGCTCCTATTATGTATAATAGCCTGTGTACTTTCATCTATCTGGCTTCTTGCCTAGTTCAGTGTACTTCCCCTGGTTACTTTCTGGACGAGTATGGCAGTGAAAGCATTGCTTTCGGACCGCTCGTTTTGTTTTCCCTGCACTGTTCGATTGTCGATCTATCTGTCTAGGCCGGAGAGATAGCTACCATTGTAAGTAATCTGAAAATCAGGAAGACTCCAGGAAGCGACAAGGTAAATAATAACGCCTTAAAGAGTCTCCCGAAGAACATTATTAACGACATCGCGAACATCATAAGCGACTGTTGGAAGTTTTCCTACCTCCCAACTCCTTGGAAGCAATCTATTGTGTTAAGTATTCCCGCGAACTACCGACCTATCAGCCTGCTCCCGTCGATGTCTAAAGTTTTGGAAAAAACGATCCTCACCAGGTTCAAAGATCACTGTCTCACCAATGGTCTAGTTCGGAAAGAGCAGTTCGGCTTTCGTGCCGCCCATTCGTGTCAGATGCAGATATGGAGCCTTGTTGAAGATCTGAGCGCCCCCCTGAACCTTTCCAGGTATTGTGGCGTGGGTTTTCTCGATGTCAGTAAGGCTTTAGACATAGTGTGGTACGAGGGACTAATTTACAAGATGATTAGAGACGGGTTTCCCCCTGATTTGAATTCGATAGTGAAATCCTTTCTTACCAACAGGTTCTTTCAAGCTAAACTTATCCATGAAAGTAAGGTAAAGGCCGGTGACCCACAAGGCTCTGTCCTCGAACCCGTTCTGTATAATTATTTTGTCCACGATTTCACAAAATCCGAAAAGTGCAATTTATATTTCTATGCTGATGATACTGCCATCATGGCATGGGCGCACTAGCCATCTCACGTAATCACTCGTCTTCAGAATGCCTTGAAGAAATTTGAAAATTGGTTAATTCCTGGAAACTGAACCTTAACGTCGGAAAATGCAAAGCTGTGTACTTCAACAAAAAGCTCAAGCGTCCCCCGGATTCTCTTGTTCTATTCAATAAGAAACTGGAATGGGTCGACAACTACAGTACCTTGGAATGATCATCGACTCAAGACTCTCCTGGAACCGTCACGTGACTTATGCGCTGAACAAAGCGAAGAGGGCTAAATACAGTCTGATAGCTCTCCTGGGTCGAAACAGTGCCCTCAGCTTCGACAATAAGCTATTACCGTACAAGATGATGATTCGGACCATCCTCCTCTTTGGTAAGCCTGCGTGGTCGACTATGCGTAAAAGCGGATGGAGTGAGCTCCGGTCGTTACCATGAGGACCACTGCCCAACTTAGAAAAAGGACCGTAAAAAATCAATACATCCACTCAGATTTAAACATGACTTGCATAGGAAAATTTATCGAAGATCTCCTGATGAGTATGGTACAGACGATGAAGACCCATGACAACGACCTGGTGGCTGAAATACTGGAAAACTCGATGCAAATAAAGTGGCATAAGAAATATAGAAAGCCAAGGCATATCCTTGACGTCAACTTTGAAGACATTGGCAACGTCTCCTTCTCGGATTGTTGGAAGATGTGACCCCTTCCCCCCCGCAATCTTCTGAAATCGTCAATCTTATTATTTTTTCATAATGTAGAAGACCTCTTGGGTTAGTCAGGCTTCTTGCCTACTGCAGTTGTATTTCATTTGGAATTTATTCTGGAAGGTGAGCCTCGTAAAAGCACTGCTTCCGTCCCACCTGAACAATTCTACACTTCACCACGGCCTCCTAGAAACTACCAGGCCTGAACATGACGTCAATAACACTAGTCTGCAAATTTATAAAAAAATTCGAGCCCCGACACTATTTCAGCTGATTCTTATGTAAAATGACCTCCTGAATACGAATCACCCACCATTTTCGGGGGATGCCCCCCAACCCATTTTTATCATTTTTCGATAGATTTAGAGGGTTGAAAAGGTTTCTTTCAGCCTTTAAAATTCTTCTAAGGGGCTAGAGGGCTGAAAAGTTCTAAAACATGAACATTTATAGCAGGGAGGTACATAAGGGGGAATTATCCCCTTTAATTGTTTACAAAATCATTAAAATTTGATCGATTTTCCGTTTTTTTCGTATTTTAGAAAAAAGTGCGAAAAATAGCGAAAAAAATATAACGAAAATATAGCGAAAAATAGCAAATTTAAATGATTTTTTAAACAGTTAAAGGGGGTAATTCACCCCCTAACGTACCTCCCCACTATACATGGTCATTTTCTAGTACTATTCACCCTTCAAGACCCTCAAAAGAATTATAAAAGCTGAAATAAACCTTTTCATCCATCGAAATATATCGAAAATGATAAAATTGGGTTGGGGGTATCACCCGAAAACGGTGGGTGATGGGGAAAAACGGAAGTCATATTCGGATTCAGGAGGTCACTTTACGTAAGAATCAGTCAAAATTGAGTCGGGGCTTTTTTTCATGCAGACCAATGTAATGTATTGTTGAAGCACTAAGATTGTGACGTTGCACTAAACTCTGTAATAGCACCACCAGTTCGACGTAACAATGTTTTATCTTTTCCATGTTCAGGCCGTGACTTTCCTCTTCGATTGTCGAGTGTCCATTTATCTGTCTCATGCTGAATGTTAATTGCATAGCTCTTTCTCTTCTTGACAATACAATATTTGGAAACGGGGCAATTAAAACTTTCAATTTGACGCATTGGCCGACATTATGTAATATCCCAAGGTAATCTAGAATAACAGGTAGGTCCAGTTTGTCAGAAGTGCTTAACGCGCATGCGTATTGTGACGTCACGGGAATACTTATGGCTTTACTTCCGGCGTGTGCGGTAGCCATTATTTTGGTCACAAAAGAAAACGTTTTCACGTAAAAAAATAAAAATCTTACGTTGATTTCTGAAGAAACGTTTATTTGTAAACTTACTATTTTATAAATTAAAATTTCCTAATGCCTGCACAAATAAAGTTATTAAGAAATAATATCGAAATTATCATCTGTCTCTTAACTGCCAACGGTTCCGACGAATCAATTTCGAAATCTTAACGAGGAATGATAACTAGGCCTAATGATAATGAGAAACACGTTATCGTCCTTCTCTCTGTGTTCGCTTAACTATCCGCACATTGCGCGATGAGTGAACATGAGACCAAGGTAAATGATTTTACATTTTAAAGACACCCACTCCCCTTCTAACGAACTGATATATAACCCTTTTTCTATTTAGTCTCAGTAAATTTCACTTACCTTGGTCGCATGATCAGTTATCGCGCGGTGTGCTGATAGTTAACATCAACCCTGTATTCACATTAAAAAGATAATACGTAAGTACATTTTACAGTAATTATAAATTACGTAAGTCCCTTCATATAATGGCATTATTATTTAATTAAAATATATAGTATAAAGAATGAGAATTGGGAAGGAAATGAACGAGTCGTCAAGTGTGGCTATCGCACGACTGCTTTCATTACCGCCATGTTTTAGTTTCTGTTGAGGTTTCGATTTAGCGGATATAGGTTTCGATGTATGCTAGTGACGTCAAAATACGCTTGCGCAGTAAGGCAATTTTTACTACTTCCGGCAAACTGACCCCCACCTTGTATTCTAGATCACCTTGGTAATATCCAAATATATAGCAAACAGACAACGAGAGATTCCTTCAGTAATTTTCAGCGGTGTGAGCAAGTTTCACGTCAAGGGTAAGGTTGACACCCAAAGCTACAACGAAATAATCTCAAGAATAATATCTGCTGCTTTCTGTTAGGAATGAAGCATTCATTTGCTTCACGATTTTCGTGAGCTATTTTGCTTGGCCTCGACCTTAACGAAAATTCTTCGACTAATTCTGAACGTTCGGTTAATTAACTCTTACATCGCGTTAAGCGAAGGGAGTGAAAGCTGGTCAAAATACAGAATGAAAATAACGGCTTTGGATGGAATACCGACAAAAGAAATTTAGTCTTAATAAAGAAATACAAAATACCTTCTGAAGAATTTTAATGAAACATAATTTTCGTTCCAAACATTCTCCAAACAATAATTTAGCTATGCACCAAGTTCTTCGGTTACAAAAGCCTAACATTTTTATATAAAAAATAAGCAAACTTCACTTCATTTTTTTTTTCTTAATCTCAATATTTAATAAAATATGAATAACTTATTTAAATATTTACAAATTTATTTATTATTCACATTAGTGATGGATATCATCTTAATAAACCTCAACTCAATAAACAAAAAAACTAAAATTTAATAGGATTTCAAATAAAATTATTTCAATTTTAATTTGTATATTTATTATTATAATTTTATTTTATGTAATGCAATTCTTTGTTCATTCAGTTGAGATTCATTATACTGATATACATCACTAATATTTATATTAAATTCCACGTCACGTTTCAATTTGGTTAATGGGAAATTTATGCATTTTTAAAATTTTTAATTAATATAAAAAAAATAAAAATTAATAATTAAAGAAACAAGTAGGCACCAATTTTAACACAATTTCTTAAATTAATTTCCAAGAGAGAAAAAAAATTCACTTTATTAAAAGGGATAATTAATTGTTAAATTTTTAAAAAATACGCTGTTATAACTTATAAATTTCCCCACATTAAAAAAATAAAACAATTAACAATCATTTACAAGAAAAAAAAATTTTTTAAGCATTCATATATGATTTAAGTTATAAAATTTTAAACTGCATTATGCCTAACGTGTTCCGCAATTTAATTAAAAATAATTAAAATAAAGAAACATTTCCAAAACATCAGAGGAGCCGAAATTTGAGTAAGTTGTTAATATCATTTATTTAATTTTTTTCATATCAAACAGAAAAACACACATTACTCAACATAAATTCTTAATTCCATTTATTCTATTTGTAATTTTACCTCTTTTTTTTTTTTTTTTAAATGAATTAATTAAATTGGCTGTAGAATAATTTTAATAAATTCCATGCTAATATAAAATAATAAATATAATTTAAATCAATTTTAACAAATCGGTGTGGTCTAGGTCCTTTTAATTATTTTTGTTTTTTTTCAAAGCAATAATAATTTGCAGACTTGAGATTAGAAATGTGTTTTCATTAATTAAAAAGCGGGATTTTTAAATGATACACAAGTTTTTTCCACATAAAATAACCTATTGTGCCCTAATTGGATGAGAACTCCCTTGAGGAATGAAATTGGGTTTGCCATATTTTTCAAACCATATTTATGTAATTACAGAATTTATCCAAATGGCGTAAACTGTGTTCTCGTTATAACGAAATTAATGGGCGTGGCAGAGGCAGAGTAACAAGTACTGAAATCCCTACTATGGAAACAAACTTTCATTTAAATGAATTTTTTTAAAATCGAAATAAACAGTTCTCTCCTAAACTCCCCGATGGAAAAAAATTTAATTACTGATGAGTATTTATAGTAAAATAAGTCATTCAGTTACTGAGAAAAAATATTATTAATTTCAGGGGATTTAAGCGAAGGTCAATGTAGTATAATAATATTCTGGCATTTTCTATGCTTACATACTACACACGCTTTTTCCTTCCGCTTTATTGTACCAATTTACACTAATCCTTCAATAATTAAGCTTATATTTGTTGTTATTGTGAATCAATCTTCGTTAATACGAACACCCATCTATCCGTTGTTGCTGTCGAGTATATATAGGCATATTAAAAAAAATTAGAAACACTACTAAAGTAACTTTTTTATTCATGTTTACTCACTATTATTAGAAGACATCAAGACCTTCGATGAATTATTTTTAAGCAAGAAGGTCGAATAAATAATGGAGATAGGCATCTACCATGAAATTTCAGACAGTTTTCTGAAAACAGAAGTGTAAAGAAAAACTAGACATATTGATGGCATAGAAGTTTTAGGAAGGTTTTAGTAGACTATTTTTCCCCTTTCTTTAAAATAAATTGAAAGATTCTCTCTTTCATTGTTTCTGCTCTTTGTGCAATCTTTCATTGGGCATATTTTCCCAGGCTGCACGTAGTTTGGCAACTGAATTAGATTCCTATTTTTCATCATAACAGCTGAGGTATGGCGTACGATAAAACCCTCACTGAACATTCATAAGATCACCCCATAGAAAATCTATAGGGTTTAAATCGGGACTGCATGATGGCCAATCTAAAGTTCACCAACCATATTTTTATATAAATAAAGAAAGACGAACTTCAGGTAGAGTGATACAGCGAACGATTTATTAAGCCTTACGCGTTTCGGTATTGCACCATATCGGAGGTAAAACAGCTAGGCTTAAAATTAGGTTTAAAGCTAGGCAAAACTACTAGGCTTAAACTTCGTAGTTGTTTTGCCTTGATACTGAACAGATGGATATCATGAAATTAACTCAGATTTTATACTATAATCTTTGAAGCTCGCCATGACTATAAGGCATTTATGGTTCAACAGGATGAAGATTACCCCAGTATGCCATCATAAAAAGGACAGACTGATTCCCGGCAGCTCACTGAACGAAACCTTTGCTGAACCTTTGCACTGTAGAGATATGTTTCTTGTGCCGGACGAAGGAACGCCAAAATATGACTATTATGATCATTCACCTAAAAATATCAGAACTAACTTCGCCTGCTATTTAAGTAGATGTTGTGCCTCCGATGATGGTGCAATACCGAAAAGCGTAAGGCTTAATAAATAGTTCATCGTATCACACTATCTGATCATCGTCTTCCTTTATTTATTATATTTTCCTGTGATACTGGCAAGGTGTATTGTCTTGCTGGAAGAAGGTGGACTTGTAGTAGCTCTTGACACTTAGTGGCATTCATATGAACATTAACAACTGCTAAATTGGTTTTGCCACCATAAGCAAAAGCACTTCAGACCATAACAGAAACTTCTACACCAGCCCGCTTTGAGGAAACTGAAGTTCTCTTCTTATGACGTGCCAATAAAATTGAAACCATCGGGGCCGTCCAGGTTAAACAGATGAGGAAATCATGAATACCACTAACAATACACCAAATGTCATGGGTACTCTTGAAATAAGGCTAAATGCTGCCTGTGCTGAAGGTATTGGTCCATACTGTATGGGTCCTTAGTTTTCAGAAATTTGACAAAACAAAATTGGAGGAAGTGTATAAGAGAAAGTAATATTTGTCACTCTATGTAATGATATGAGCAGTGGCGTGGTAAACGCTGTGTATTCTAGCCATAGAGGTGTGAGTTCAAATCCCTGCGAGAGTCGGTTCTTAAAATTTTCTATTCACCTTTTGTGCAGTAGAATAATTTTTTTCAGGTGCAAATAGAATCTAAAATCTATCATTTTCGACCTCGTCTCCTTGATTTCTCGCGACTAGGCGTGACTTTTCTACTCTTCTTACATTGTCAGAACTTTCGGTATCTTCTAGTGCATCATGATAACTTTCCTAGATAAATAATTAAATATATATGGTTGTCTTTAAGACACCTTGTGATAGAGGCGTCTGCGATAGCCCAATTGGTAGAGGCGTCGACCATCACAGTCGAGGTTCCTGGTTCGAATCCAGGTCGCAGAATTTTTCCTTCCATTTTTCGATAAAAAAATTATTATAAACTTTCCTGCTTGCAATAAGTATTTTTACAATTACGTTTGGGTGGTTGAAAGATGTTGGGTATGAGAAAATTTTAAAAAGTACGGTTCCATAGCGTGAAAATAAAATTCTGTCTTTGCAAACCACGGCAGAATAGTCCGTCTACTCGCGGGAGAATACGGGGACGAGGTCGAAAACAATAGGAGATTTTAGATTCCCATTTAAACATTCTATTTATGCCTGAAAAAAAATTGGAGATGCTTTATTTTATTTGGACGGTTAATGCTTTTGCAAAAAATTCTTTTACGTACTTTTACTGCATAAGTATATATATATTTTTACCTTTTTGAAAATAAAACTTGATGTTTTGTAAATAACAGTGAGTAAACATGAACAAGAAAAGACACTTTGGTAGTGTTTCTGATTTTTTTTTACATGACTGTATTATTAAAAATTCAATTTAATTAGCTTTAGAAAGATGTTTTTACAAAATCATAGGCATTATCCAACTGCATTATCCAACACATGCATGCATACACAAACCTCACAAATATATTTCACAATTTAATATTTGATTTACGAACTGCAACTGCTTAATATATGGAACGATTCGTTCTGGATTTCAATTATTACCCTGCTCTATGGCACACCCTTTGCGAACTGTAAAATCTTCATGTGACAATAAAATATGCAACAGGGCTTCAATTATCGAATTCCTTCTTCTCGAGTTAAAGCAGTGTCGCCTTACCAATCAAGAACTATTCTTTTAAAGCACATCCAAGATGAGCTTTTGTTGTTGCTACTCCAAATGACGGCGAGGGATTAAAATAAAATTTTCTCTAGATTTAGGGAAGGAAAAGTTTTTATGTGCGCAGTAAATATTTCTTTATAAAATATAAACAAACAAACAAACAAATAAATAGAGTCTGGCTTCTAATCTACAGTCTATTGTAAACATGCAGTGTAGCGAAGCTCCGGGCGCTTCGCTGTGACGAGGTTTGCTGGTTGGTCACGTATATTCCCGGTTATTCATCAAGCCGAGCTTTTCGAAGTTTTTGCGCGCCACGTCCAGCTGAGCCAATCCGGTCGCCGTTCACCTGGCCTATGCGCCAATGGGAGCGCGGCGCCTTTGTGACTCGAGGCGGAAAAATCGGAAGCGAGGCGGTGTCTGGTCAGAGTAGGGAAAAAAAAAAATTAAAATAAAAGAAGGGAGGAGGGAAAAAAAGAGATTCAGGCCGGGAGGAAAGCCTCGCTAGAAACCAGGGGGGAACCATCGCCGAAGAAAGAAGAACGAAAGGTTGCCGGCGACTTTTTTTTTCCAGTTCCTCTCCAATTTGAAACTGCCAGTGCGGCGAGTGAAATTCGTTCGAGCTGTGCTTGTGTGGCTCTTGTGTACGTGTATTATAGAAGGCCTTTTGTACGTTGATCTTATTCGAAATTCACGTGGAAAAAAAGTTGATAAAGTTTCCGTCCCGCCATGGTACCGAGTCGAATGACAAGCCTCCTCCTCGTCGTGGTGCTTTGTTCTTCACAGGTAAGGATGGGCCCGGCGCTCGATTTTACTAACTCGTTTCTAATTTAATTATTTACATTTAACGCTTCTAATTCGTTCCATACGAAACCAAAAGCTCTTTGTTAAAACCAAAATTGAATTTAAAAAAAAAATTAAAGCATGTACGTATTTAAAGCTCAGCTCGGTTCTTAGCCAGTGAGTTTCAATCGTAACAAAAAAAAAAATTTAAACGAAATTAAATCCCCAGAGGGTACACTAAAGGAGGAAAGAGGATTTATAAAATGTAATCACGATCGGTGTATTTTAACGAGTCTTTCAAACTAATCATTATCTTACGTTCTTGCTTAAAGATTAGATTCACGTAGTGATGGTTTTAACTTTTTATTTATTTGTTAGTAGAACACAGTTGGGTGTGGAGCAATAGCGAAGACGGAGGCAGACGATAATTACGCATCGCGGATCGTTATGAGTTGACCCCGATTTAGTGACAAAACCGTCACCTCAGACTCTTACTATAACCCGCTATTACCCACTTCTGTTTCCCGTGGGTGAGGACACTGAAAAAAACTTCACCCGACGATGACACCGTTCTACTCAATTGTCTTCAGAGCACATGACACTGCCACCGAATTCGCACCGGCAATTTAAATGCTACGCAAAACTTAGAAAGCAAAACTGCTGCTAACCACGATCCCCTATTGTTAGTTGTAATCAAACCATTTACACCCTTCTCTCTTAATGTCTATATCAATAACCTAAAAGCCGTTCGTCGCTTCTACTCACATTTTGCATGGCTAGTTTACTTTATAACACGACGCAACGACGCATTTCACATTATTATTCTGCAGTGAGCCTTAGTACACGTTGCTGCAGCTATTATAAATTATAAAGCAGAATTCTTCTTTATTTTTGTTAAAGTTATTCAATGATTATTAGCATTTAATTGCAGATCTATTCAAATTTTCTCACAAAAGACAGACACGAAGTAAGTGTGTCGTTTGCAGAATGAAAAGAAGAGGAAATCGACGTGTTTACAATGAAAGTCAAACTAACCTTCAATTTTTCCACTGAATCATTCGGTCAGAGAAGGAAAAAAAAAATTCAAAAATAGACAGGAGTGGAAAATGACATACTTTTAAAAGAAAGAAAAAACTTTAAAAAAAACCATGCTCAGACATTTCACACAAAAGAAATAAAAATATATTATTTGTGGCCTTGCTATTTTTTTTGTTGGAGGAGAAAAGGAAAAACCGAATGGGAAATTGTGTAAAGCTTTACTTTCTTTCGTTAGATTAATGATACTAGCGATTAGGTTTGAGATAAAATTCCAAGGAAACTACAAGGAAAGAGAGCATGATGATATTTAAAAGGAGAATTGCAATGCACATCGACAGATGATAATAAATCATGCTAATGTATATCTACGCTCTAACGTTTGTAGGTAAGAAATAACAATAAAACACTACTCAACAACAACAAGAAATAATAATAATAAAACTGTAATTACCCTCTTCTAAGTTAATAGGTGCTTAAGAAGTTCAGAAAGGAGAGAATGATTTATTTATTTATTTACTTATGATTTACGAGCCTTGCTTCTTTTTGCGCTAGAGATTGCTCCTCCATTAAACTGACTGTTCTTGAAAACCGTTCCAACAAAAATACCTCAGTGATGATCTCACACTAATTTTACACTTACGATGCTACCGATTCCCAGTATTAATCAACTCGATTGGCGACCACTAACTATGACTGGTGGCCTATGTTTTTGTCCACCCAAACTTAAATTTATTTTTTTTCTCTTAAAAACTCTTGATTCGAGTTGTTGAAATTTTGAAGAAAACAGAAATTCCATCTGTACGATTTTATGCAGCTCCTTCGAAACGGCAAACAGCAGAATCGAATGAAATGAATACACTTATAGAGGGTTCCTTAGACTGCACCTTGAAGTATTTATTATGACGATTGGTTAAGCTTTTTAAGAGATATTAATTTTTTGCTAAATTGTAGCATTCACACCAATAAAAAGTCAATAAATTCAACAGGTACGGACTCCTCTCATTGAGGCGAATAATTTTTATAAATAACTTGAGGGACTCGGATGAACCAATGTATTGCGGTTTTTATTTTTAAAAAATGATAAATTTTTACCCAAAACCAACATTTTAAATCCTTAAATTATACGACCGTAAATGTAAATAATGCTTAAATCTATTATTAAAGAAAACTTTTGTAACTTTTGCAATTGGGAGACCTTTGCGAATGTACCATTCCACCAATTCAATTTATAAGGACTCTCTAAAAGTGGGGGCCTGTTTTCGTGTCCCCAACTCAAAATTTTTTTTCTTCTTAAATCGACTTAAAAACTCACGATTCGAGAAGATATGTTGCAATTTTGAAAAAAAAAATCCATCTTTACGTATCTTCGTATGTATGTGACAAATTTTGTGCAGCTAAGTCCTCCGAAACGGCAAATAGCAGAAGAAAATGTAATTAATGTATACTTACAAGATAGTGCCTTGACGGTTAAGCCTTTTTAGAAATGTTAATTTTTTTTTCTTCAAAAATTAAAAACAAACGGCTGTAGCATTCTTACTAGTGAACCAAAGACAAAAAAATTTCAGAGTAATTTTTGTGTGCAGAAACCAAAAATGACATTGGTTTTGTTCGATTGGCTCTAGTTTTTGAGATATAGTCAAACCTCGAAAATCCGGCATTCAAATAACGCGCCCATCGGGGTTCAAAGTATTTCCCCCCCCCCCCTCCCCGAAGGAGGGGGCAAACCATATATATATCCGTGTTTCTTGTTTTTGTTCATTGTACTATTAAAGCGTTGTTCTGAAATCATTTTTATTGATTTTGCAGGAAACACGAGTATTCTCGTCGAAAGTGCTTGCATAATCCTGATCTATTCTGTTACATTTGTGGAGAGTACACTCCACAGAAGTTGAGAAAGCATATTTAGCCTATTTAGATGTGAAACTTGGAAGAAGCTTGTGAAAACAAGCTTTGGGCTACACATGAGGTGTGCAATTTTTCCAATATCTCATAAACTAGAGCCAATACAGGGAAACTGGTGTCATTTTTGAAATCAGCAACCCAAATTTAAACAAGAAAAGTCATAAAACTGTTGACAATGAAATTTGTGTTGATCAGTATAATAAATTCGACATGCACGGACTCCTCTCTGATGAGCCATTTTGGTAACCCCCCCCCCCCCCCAGAGGTTCTCCCTTAACAGAAAAAGAAATAATATTTTTATTTAAAAATTAATACATACCTAGAGGATCACTTACACTATGTCTTGACATATTTTTTATTAAGTTAGTTAAGCCTTTTAAGAAATATTAATTTTTTCCTAAAAATAAAGAAATGGCTGTAACGTTCACACGAGGGAACAAAAGTGAACATGAAAGGATTCCTCTAATTGAGACGAGTATTTACTGAAAAGAAATTGTCTGGCTGAGATGAGGCATTTTGGAGTAATTAAGGTTTTAAGAATCCCAACCTCCCCCTCCCCCCAAGGAAATAAGTGGGATGCCTAGCCGAATGTACCATTCCACCATTTCTACTTATGTTTTAATTGTTCTAATAGGTCGGAAATGAATCCCTAAACCGAAAATTTACATTTTCCGCATTTTTTGTTATGTGAAAATGAACATCCTCCAAAACGTTTTCGACAATCGCATTTCCTGCAGATTTCAAATTTCAAGTTCGCACAGCAACGGGTCGATTATGAAACTCTTCATGTCAAATAATCATAAGTAATTTCAAATGGTGTCCAGAGGAAGTATTTTAAGAGATGGAAGTATTTAAGAGATGAAATATTTCTTCCTAACCATCCCCTTCAGCAAAAGTGGTTTCTACCCTACCCGACGGGTGGGGGAAAATACTTTCCATCCCTCGAAACAGTCCTGCCATCAGGAGAAGGAGGGGAAAACGGCGATCTATCATCCCCCTTGGTGTGGAAGAAGGGATATGAAAGGAGGGTCTTGTACTTTCCTTCTGTCCTCCCTACCACAAGTATGGACAGAGAGATGAACTCGACTTAAAATTTTTTTCTTAGGCTGGTGTTGTTGTTGTTATTGTTGTTGTTGTTGAGTTTAAAAGGTGAACAAGGGGGAAGGGGATAGACGGTGATGAGTAATAATTTCTTGGGGCGGAGTCACTTCAGTAACTGGAAACAATTATATTGCATTGAACTCGTAAAAGTCGTAAATTGATGTATCTTTAAAATTTGTTGAAATCTCATGCATGATGTTGTAATACTACATTTACCCTGTATAATCCACACTTGCTCAATATTCGCGTTTCTTATAACGAGTTTCCGTGTTTGTTGTTGATTTCGCCGAGAGCTGACGCCCCTGTTCTGAATCTGCGAATAATTGCAATCTCAGGGAAGATCATTAATTACAGTCTGTTCAAAAAAGAGAGAGAGAGGAAAGAAGTCTCTCAGAATGAACTGAATGGGAACAACTGCGTGTAATAACTGCGGAAATGAGATAATCTTTAAAAATGTGTGTTAATTCACTCTCGTTTGCTTACATAAAATGGAAGTAAAACCAAACGCGGTTTAATTCAACCATGTATAAATTAAAGAGTTTGCTTCCTGTTAAGCTGCGATTAAATTTCATCCAAAAAAGATAAAAGACCGTGGGCGTGAATGACGTCCGAGTTTGCCGAAAAGAGAACAAAGCTTTATCATTCATGGAATTTTATTTTCATTCCTTAACGGAATTCTTCAACTTTTATTTTTGTTTCCCTTTAAGCAACATCGTTCTCTAGCTATTTAAAGTTAATTTTAACCTTTCTGTCTTAAAAGTTATGAAGAAAATGAAAAAAAGAGCCTTATTACACAACCACCCTTCAGTATCAGAATACAGCTTCTGCACTTTAAAACAATTGTTCAAAGGACTAGATCTACGCATTCAGTTCTTCGAACAATCATAACTGATACGTAACAGAAATGGCCAAAAAGACCTTGCCCAACAATCTGGATGAACCCACGCCCAACAATCTGGATGTACCACGGGAAACATCGGGCTTATCTCCTCAAAATCAGCACTCTTGTGTTTTTTCCTTATGCAGGTTTGCTATGACCTGGCTGTAGAACGGGGAAAAACTTCATTAAAACAACGACAATTCCCCCGTTGTACTCATAAAAAATGCCCTCAGTCGTAGAGTTTAAGCAATTATTTTGCTGATTATTAACGTTATTACCGCATGTTTTTAACTAGTTTATCTTGATGAAATGCTAGACAAACATTTTTTTCGCCTTAGGATGTGATGAAAATGATTTCGAAGTGATTTAGCCGGCGCCCTTAGAAGTGTAATAGAGGTTATTGACGTAATTAATTTTGGTAATTTTTTTTAAAGTTGGAATTAGAAGTGTTATAGAATTGAGTTAAATTCAGAGCATACGGCTTAATAAATTGTTGTGGACAAGAGGTTGGTTTTTCTCCTTTGACGTAATATTCAGCGATTACCTTTTAAGGAATTTAATCAGATTTTATTATTTTTAGAGGAAAGTAAGTGTTAATTTTCAGCGTCTTGAAGTTGTAAATTTTATTGTTGGTGTCTTCAATCTTAACAAAAAACGTCTAATATTAAAAGACAGCGAAAATCACTTAACAATATACAGGGTGTTTCAAAAAAATATATACACACCTTGCTAGATGTTATCTATAACTTTTTTCCCATAATAGCAAAATCGAAAGCTTACATCCTAAGATTATTACATGATTGAATGAAGACGACTCCGATCAATGAAGACCACATACCAACTAGATGTAGGGAATTTACTTGATAACAGTTTGCTAAGACATGGATAACAGTTGCCGCATTAAAAAGTGTCTCGACGCTGCTTAAGATAATCACTTTGAACACTTATCGTAAATTTATTTATTTATTTATTTGTAATTTTTACATCCTAAACAGGACAAGTACAATGTTAAATATACTATACTATATATTGCTACGAACATGTAAACGATGATTTGGACAAGATTTTACAGTGCAATTAATAATCTCGTTTCTAATGTTGTACGGTAGATTGTTCCAAGAAGAGCAAACATTATATGGAAAAAATGATTCCAAAAATTTTGATAATCCTACATATCATAAATTTAACTTAAAATAACATACCAAACTAACCCTAACTATCTTACAAATATAACCGAACTACACAAATATAACCTAACTTAACCCTACCTTTCCTACAATCAAACCGAACTTAAGTTTATATCTTTGGGTGGATCGAGTAATAGAGTCATCTGCCAACCATTCTTTAATATAATATAACGGATGATTAATATCGGACAATGCACGATAACATTCTTTAAGTTGAGAAGTTTAATACCCTGTAAAGTTGGAATATCATTCGTGTGACATATTTGGGAAATAGACGAATATTTAGATAGTGCTGAAGCTGTACGTATTAAGTTATTGTAAGCTACAACAATCTCGAAATAGCAATTTTGGAAGCAAACGACCAAAATAAGACCACATATTCAATCTTTGGAACTAAAATGGTTTTTATTAATTTAACCATTTCCTTTTTTGTTAGTATCTTCCTAAGATTAACAAATAAAAATTTCAAACGATTTAACCGAAGTAATAAGGCTTCAATAGTTTGCTTAAACGTTTAGATTAGAATCCAATACTAGGCCTAATATTTTACAGGAGTTGGCTGGACTCGGATTTTTGCTATTAAATAAAAGTGTCGTAGTTTTGGTATCATTGAAATTTAACCCGTGAGCGGAATACAATAATATCATGAAGTACAAGATTATTTATATTATTATATTCAGACGGCGGAAAGGCAACATACAAAAAGTTGTCGTCGACAAACGATGCAATGTTGCAATGTAAAGGTAAACTGAAAATCTCAGCGGTAGATGCTGCATAGAATACAGTAGCCATAGTGCATCAGTCCTAGCATGGATTGATGTTCAATCAACTTACTATCATAATCAATGTAATTGATTCTATTAGAAAAATAATTCCGCAGAAGATTCAGGGTTATTTGGTCACCCCCATCTGAGTTAATTGCGCTATTAACGTACCTCTTTGAATGGTATTGAAAGCTTTTGATATGCCAGTGTTTATTAAGAAACAAGATTGACCTTTATTAACTGCATGGATAATGTAATCAATAACATTGAAAAGAGAATAGGATATTGGAATTTTCGGTCGGCCCGAAAAAGAAAATGTAGAAATCAAAGAGGAGTTATCTTTACCCCATGTGTCTGTGTGAATTTACAACTTTTTTGTTTTTTTCCTTTTGCTGAAGTGTGTATACAGTGAAATATTTTAAGAAAACTGACAAGTTAAATTTGCATTGAAAAGCACATGAAAACAATTTTTGAAGACTTAATAGCGCAAAAATAATACTTAATTATTAGCTTTGAGTAATTTTCATTTGCTCACTCGAGTTAAGTTATATGAAAATAAATGTCCTTGTTTATATATAGACGTCACATTCTCTAAACTCTAAACATTGTAGATATTAATAAAATATCTCAATTACAGACGTTTGTAACAGTTCAACCAGATGGTTATGTTTATCTGACTTGTAAAAACGTTGGAAAGCCGACAACGATGCAGACGGACCAAAGTTTTTCAAACGAAATACACCTCAATTGGAATTGCTCTTCTTCCATAAGATAAACAAAATCCATTTCATAAAAATGCCATGAATATTCTTCTAGAGCTAAACCTATAGCTTTACGGAAAACTATGATTCAGACAGTGCTATCAACTTCATTTTAAGCATTGTCATGTTCTGGTAATAGTTATCCTAAACAGCAACATCATCCCCCTTCATCCATTCCTGATCTAATATTATGTAACAGTGAAAACTTGGTCTTAAAGAAATGCTTCAAGGACCTGTTTTTAATCCGTCAAGCCTTTATTAGCAATATCTATGCAAATATACTAATAATTTTTCAAATTAAAATTTCATTTTGAAGAAGTCTTTCTTGAAGGTGTGTCTGTTGCGCTTTCTAGTTACTATATGCGTATCTGTAGAGGTGATCACATGGCAGGAAAATAAATGCGCAGAAAAAAGCAAATATCTAGGAAAAAAAAAAAAAGAACCAGGTAACAGAAAAAAAGAAAGAAAATAGTAAGAAAGAATGATGGTGGGCGTACGAAGTTGAAGCCAGTAGATTTAAAGTCTGGTCCGGCAAATGTCAGAGAAGAAGACAATCTAGTCTTGGAAGGTCACTCTCGGGGTGGCAGGGGAGGGGGTTGAAGGGATCGTTCATTGTGACTGTGAGTCATGTGACCTTCGCCGAAGGGCCTTCAGGGGGGAAAAATTCCCCGGAGTTCGCTCGTAAGGACATTCAATAATAAAACGCTCTCCCACAACAGAAGAAAATAAAACTGTTATCATCTATTAATGACACTGGAAGATGGAAGTTGCTCTTTATATTTATCACTTCCGTACAGCTGATGTGAGCTGAAAAACACGCGCGGACATCTTTAATTTGAAAATTAAAACTGCGATATGAACTTAAATGGAGTTTGATTTTAATTGAAGAAAATATGACGAATATTACTAGCTTGCCAGGACGAGTATTTTGTTCTGAATATTACTGACGGATTTGTTTTCCTTCTAAAGAGGAAAAAATAGGTTTGTTAAAATAATTATTGTTTTTCCCTATGCATAATACCGATATCGTAATTCGAGTGTTGTTTTTAATTAATAAATCGTTTATACTCGAGTGGCAGCGATCCTTCGGCGTAATTGGGAGAGATCCCGTTACAAAACGAAGAGACGAAACCCAAACCGACATTGATGATCGGTGCATTTTGAGTCACTCATGGCTCCGATTTATCGAAGATAAACCGTTTTGTTTTTTCCGACCAAAGTCTACGTCATTAATAACAAGGGGAGAGATGAGTTCTTTTACTGAGAATGAATCACGTGATGGAAATGTGGTGAATCACTTTTGGAGGGTGAATTCCCTCCTTTCCATTTCTTGCTTGAATGGTCGGTTGACGAAGCTGTCCGATGTTGTGGGTTCGAATCAAGTTCAAAGTGAATGGAACTTGATTACACACTAGGATGGTAGATTCTTCGCTTCATTCAACATGAATTCTTAAACAAAATACACGAAGGAAATCCGAGGTTTAATTATTATATTGTCTTTAATTTCACTTATCTTGAATGGAGAACATTTAGAGTCAATTGAAAATTTAAACATGTTAAAAATTGTAAATTGATAATTCGGTCATTCCATGCTTTGAAATCTCATTTAATATTTTATATTTTTTTCAGAAATAAAAATCTCAACTTAGAAAGGTCAAAGCATGCTGAAAGGGTGCTTGCCCAAATATGTATACATGAGTTCCCTCAGACAATTGATGATGTTATCTCTTTTCATTATTCATTTCCGCTATTTTCATCTCCTGATTGGGCTTCGTATAAATCTGTTTTATTTAATCGTAGCTAGGTGATCCATTCTATATTTTAGAAAAAATCGGGAAAACCATAAGGAAAAGTGAATTTTTAAGTAAAGGAACATGAAATAATTGAGGAGGAATGGGTGAAAAGGGCCTATTATACTATGGGCCTTTATCCCTATAGAATGTTTTAAACTAACCTCCATATCGTTCTTAATATATACCTCAAGAATCAGTTCCAAGGTTAACGCTGGGTGCAGCACATTTTTTTTTCTTTGAGCAGCTGATAGTTCATCCTGTGGTTACTAAGGTTACTCGTGAGTTGTGCGAGTCAGTTTTGAGCTTTAAAATGTTAACAACTAATGAATATGTAATGAATTAGATAGACGTGAAGAGTGTTATATAAAAAGAAAGTTAGTTTGTAGAGCTTCAGATATTGTAGATGTAAAACAAAATATTCATATTGTCCCGTTCAATCCTGTAGTACTATTGAAAGCCAGAGATACAAAAGCCCTCTTCAAATATCTTTTGTTTTGTATTTGCACCTTGAATGCAACAAATAAAAACTTCAATGAAATATTTTGATATTTTTGTTTTTAATGTTGTAGAAAAAAAATTGTTGTGAATAAGCAGAGTCCGTTATGCAATTAGCTATATTTAAGTTTTAAAAAAATCTTGTAGAGTTTTCATTCACAGAAATTAAGTTTAATATCTATCAGGGTCATTTTAAAATGAAGGCATTACGAATCCAGTAGAAATAATAAAGATTCACTATTAGATAATTTTGCTCTTCCATTTTCTCAAAATCTACTTTTGCCTTAAACCCATTATTCCCCAGAACTCTTCAATTATATAAATGAAATCATAGAAAAATCATAGAAACAAAACTAAGCTGTATGTAGATTTAACTGTAAATTGAGAAATTCGTGTTAAAGCTGCAGATATCAAAAGTGTGGAATTGCTTGAATAAAATAAGAATAAACTTCAAAAGAAAAATATTATTTTATAAATTTAGAGTTACAGAATTCCTATTCATTTCGTTGCATTTAAACCCTCATATATTTCGCCAAATATTTCATGCCATATATCAGGAGTATATAAATATTGCAGAAGTCTGATCTTAAGACATATCTTCAAAGGTAACGATTTCGATTGTAGGGAAAAAAAGTTTTGGCAAAAAAAGTCAGAAGAAAAAAAGTTTTGGAAACGTTCATCTATATATCTCGTATAAAAGAAGAAATTGACTGAGTGATCAACGCACAGCCCAAACCACAAGGCCTAGAAACTTGAAATTTTGTACAGAGATTCTTTACAAAATGTAAATGAGCACTAAGAAGGGATTTTTGGAAATTCAACCCCTAAGGGGGGGGGGGGGGTAACCATATTAATCTCTTTTAGGGAAGGGGTAGCGAATTATTAACAACGAGCATAAATATGATTATGCAATGACAGGACATAGATAAGGCAGTGTTAATCGAGGAGGCTAAGAAATCACATGAGTCTCCCTTGAGTTCCCTAAAAACGTCCAGACGACTGGCGAAAATTTGTGTGGCAAAAAAAGAGAAAGAACGAGCATTGGTCAGTGAAATTTGCAACAGAAAGATAAGAAGCTATCCGGGCATTGGAAACATCTGAACACAGAGCAGAAGGGTATTACAGCTTCTACGTCAAGGGCAAGGGAAATTTTAAAAGATAGGTCTAAAGTATCCAGTGATGCTCCCCGGGGGTGAAGATGGATAACATTTTAATGTGAGACAGAACAACAAGAGGGTAAGTAAAGTCCCGGGCAAAGTGTGCAATATAAGTAGGTTCAATAAGAATGATGGTTCCATCCCACCTCTGAGAATTATAAAACAAAATTGAATTTATAACAATACGTAGAATTCCTGTTGTTCGGGGTTTTCTTAGAAGTTAACATTTTCTTGGAAATATTTAATAATGATCAGTAACTGGAGATAATGGAGAGTTAACAGACTATGATTGAGAAAGAGTGAAAGATGACAGAGGACGCAGTCCCTTCGTTCGAGCTACAGTTGACGACATAACCGATAACAAAACATACATGAACTCAACTCTTCAAACCAAAAACCATTTGGTATTTATGTCCTATAATAATCTTTCGAAGGATTATAATAATAATTCATCTCTATCGAAATGCCAGCGAAGAAATGAATGAGTATTGGGCAGAGATGACAAAAAGTTATCCGGGCATCGGAAACATCCGAACAACTGCTTCGTCTATAGACGGAAATTGTAGAATTACTGAAAACAAATATATTATTTAACTTCATGAGGTTGTTCTGTTTAACCTACAACTGGAATTATCTCGGGCAACGCCGGGTGTCTCTGCCAGTAATAAATAAAATTATTCTCTGCCAAAAAAAGGCCAAGGAAAAGCATTACTTATAATTTTCTAAAATAATTTTTCTTCTAAAATTTAAAATTAATATTACTACATTGTTAAAAAAATCCTTATATCCATGTAAATTTTAAGTCCTGATTCCAGATACTTTTCCAACTTATTGAAATTCATGATGAACAACTTGTTGAAGTAATTCATGATGAGTAACACTGAAGTAATTCAAGATGAGCGATAGTGAATTTGAAGAAAAACACTCCTTGTAGTTATGGAAATGAAGATTCTCTGATGAATTTCATTGAATTGTTTATTATGATTTTTTAAGTTTATTTTTTTGATATTGGGTTTTTCAAATATTAAAATTATATTTGATTTTTGGAGAAAGCTTATTATAACATATTTTTAGCCCAGTTTTAATATTGATTGTTAATGTTTTCTTGAAACTTTTTTACCGAGCACCACGATTTCACAATCCGACAGAATGTGACGATGAGTGTGAGAAAATGAAATGATTTGCTATGCACTGGGGAGGGTCACGATCTGTTGTCGTTAAATTCTAACAATGTTTATTGCCTTAAGAACAATAAAAGTTAATATATGAACTCTGAATACGACTCTGCGGTCAAATTTGGAAACTGAAAATAACAGATTCCGTTTGGCTGCCATAAAAACACAAAACCAATATATTTCTGTATTGAATTTCTTTTGGAAACTTTTTTTTGGTTTTTGAATCAGCATAAATGTTGTGATTGAGAATGAAAGATTGAGAATGAACGCATACCAGGCGCTTCATATCTCAGATATTTTTTGTGGTTAGAGTTTTTCCTTCCTACATAAATGATTAGACTATATATTCAAATCAAACAGTTTGTACCATTTCAAATCGTTGTAAACAAAATTCATTACATAAGTATCACAATTTAGTACATTATTCCCAGTCAGGCATACTAAATCGATCGCTATTTTGAATTTTGCAAATTTGAACGCAGAGTCCTATTCAGAGTTCATATTCATATTCGTCTTATGGGTTGATTTGATTATTTAAAAAATAATCATTAATGACACTGAAAAATCTGCAAAATATTTACTTTTATTGTTCTTAAGACAATAAACAATATTCAGGGTCCATATTCATATTCGTAGAACGAGTTGATTTGTTCATGTAAGAAATATTCGTCAATGGTACCTAAAAGGTTTGGTTATAAGATTAAGATTTTGGTACACATTCATCAATTACCGACAATACCTTTTTATATATTAAGGGTATATATGTAGAAATTTCGTTTGTTCGTTTCTTTATATTTAATAGGAAGAAATATAATTCATTTTAGGGTGACAGCTCTTTAACGTAATTATGAGATATTTAGATTTGATGATCTCTTATATCAGCTTTATTTAGGCATAAACATTATTAAATTTCTCTACGAAATTTCCTATTAACGGCATTTCATTGAAGGTTTCGTAGAGTGCATCATCTTGAATTTCGACCTGGCGAGCTTTAAAATCAACTTTTTTTATGTGGAAAATTGTGCGTGTCGGATGATCTAGAAATTTCAAACAACGAGAAAGGTGTTGCAACATCTATTGAATTTTAATAAAGTTTTAATTAAAATGGCTTGCTGCACGTGGTAAAAGTCACGAAACAGAAATTGGTAAGGGGTTTAATCCAGGGAAAAAAATCGTCTAGATCCTCTCTTAAGAGAGTCATATTTAAAATAAGTTGAATTGTTTCATGGGTCGTTAGCTAGTTGAGTATAGAAGGCGCCATCACACAGGAAAAGACGCTCAAACCACACGAGACTATAAATAAACGAGGGGCTTGTATGAAAACGGTCATGGGTCGTTGCCTTTCTATCGGATTCATTTTTAAAACCACGTGTGAAGGCAGGCACCTGTTAGTGAGACCTCAAACGAAGCAGCCCACCTGTACCAGCTCACCTGCTCAATTTCATAGCCCTCTTTTTCCACTCACCATCAGGTGTGCCAAGGGGGAATAGCAGCTAGTTTCATAATAGCATTTGTTGAAGTTTCTATCTTTTGCGTTCCCCTTTATCCATCGGGGTCGTCACTGGTTTAATTTTATTCCTCGCATCTTTAATTACCTCTAAAATGGTTGCAAAGTGAAATGATGTTGCAAACACTGGCAGTTGACCGAAAAAACGAAATTATTATTATTATTTTTTTCTTCTTTAATTTTATAAAAAAAATTTCCCGGTCGAATGCACATGACAGAAGAGTGGGCCACTAGCAACCTCTGAGATACAATCGGATATCGAATTGAAGATGTTATCTCCCACGCGTTCTATTTTTATTCTTTTCGTTAAATATCTCAACTACTGCGTTATTGATTACTCAAGCGAAAAACAGATTATAGTAATAAAGCTATTTTTTTTTCATTTCCGGTATAGTAATATTTCCGATAAAGAGTCATTTCCGATAATCGTTAAATTTTTGATTTTCAAAATTAACGGAAGTACTGTAAACGTTTCGAAACTAAATAAGGCATTCTTTAGTTACTTCTAAATTTCTTAATAAACAATCCAATTTTTCTAATGTGAACCCAACTTAGAACTGGTCAGAAATTTAGGAATCGGGTTTCCATGTTTTTTAAGCGTAATATCCATATGCCCATAAAGGAAAAGTAGTTATACAGAGAGAGAGAGAGAGAGAGAGAGATCTACAGAGACTGAATGAAACGGCACTTTTTGGACTGTACTGTGCAATTTACATGTCAGTATTTTAAAAATCGTATTCAAGAGGACTTGTCTGCATACTTTTTGTATGCTTTAAAGCTGTTAATCATGTCTCTATGGTGAACTTTTCAGAATTCTCATCAGATAATGATTTAAAAAAGACACAATATAGGTGTCACTAAGTTTTGCACTAGATTTTTAATTTTCCACCAGAGATAATACACTTCTCCATCCTTCAAAACCAATTAGTCTTGGCCCAGCTAGCATTCTTAGGTAAAAGTCATTTTGGGTCTCTTCCCTTAGGAAAGCAATAATTTTGGAGCTTTTTTTCTTAAAATAAATTTTAATCAGGTACAGGGTCATTGACACCATTTAGACCCTTCTAGCGGCCGTTCTAGTCAACAGATTTTGACGAAACTTGAGATATATGTTATACAGACCATGGGGAAGAAAATTTTGCAATAAAAAATTTAGTTCACATTTTGACCGCTGCGTCAAAATATGGCGCATGAATAATAACAAAAACAATTAGAAGCAGAGAAATTTATAAAATGAGAGCATTTGTTTAATGTGCATTCCATTTGTGTCAATGACTTGTTCAAAGCGCATTATTGCATGTTCTACAGTAGAGCGAAGGGTTTCCTGAGGAATCGCAGTGATATGAGGTGTTATGCTTGCTTTCAATTCAGGGATAGTCCGTATTCTTCCTCCATAGACATTATCTTTCAAATATCCCCACAACCAGAAGTCACAAGGGTTTAAGTCCGGTGAACGAGCAGGCCATGCAGTTGGAAAAGTTCTCGAAATCACCCTATCATCTCCAAAATGAGCACGAAGCAGTTCCTTCACTTGTCGTGCAATGTGGGGTATTGCACCATCTTGCATAAAGACAGTAGTGTCTAAACATTGTCTTGCTTGTAAAGCAGGAAAGACTTTCTGCTGCAGAAGTTCGCAGTAACGATCACCAGTGATTGAACATCTTTTAGTGCCTTGAGGAGTGTTCTCTTCAAAGAAAAAGGGGCCAAGAATGAAATGTGAAGTGAATCCGCATCATACAGTCACGTAATCAGAGTGCAAAAGCTTTTCATGTACAACCATTGACTTTTCTGTATCCCAGATGCGACACTTTTGAGCATTCACTGCTTCGTCTACTGTGAAATGCGCTTCATCTGACCACAAAATGTTCCATGGCCATGCATTAACGACAGAAACTGGCAAGAAAAATCAGTGCGTTTTTCTTCATGAAGCAACTTTTGAACCACCTGGATCTTGTATGAATACCACTTTAAAATGGAACGCAAAACTTTTTGTACCATAGATCAAAACTTACTCATTACTTGAAAATCGTCTCTCTTTGAGCTAATTCTTCACGTGAGAGAATAAAGCAAAGTCACATACAGCAAGATCAGGATTGTCTTCAGAATGCTCAAGTATACAAGATATGTCCAAAAACGATCGAACTTTTGGTCGGCAAAAATATATTTATTCATATATTGCATTTCCGGACAATAAGTCGCACTCTTTTTCTAAAATTTTGGTTTCTACAGGGTCCTGCGACTAATACAGCGAATGCAACTTATATCGAAATTTAAATAAAAAACAAAGATCGATTAGTAGCCAACACAGGTGAAAGTGTGCATTAGCATCCCTTAACTTCCTTGGGTGATATAATTAAGACTGGTCGTATTCATTTCCTGCATTTATTACCATGTCATCTCTAGTTAATGATAAAGTAATTTGCCTTAATTTTTGAACTTATTAATTACGGATTTCATGCAGAAAGAGAGTCGTCAAACTACTCTGCTAGAATTGTCTAGGAGGTTTTTATTTTTCATGTCATATATATTTTGAACTATTTTGCGACTTATATATTGTTCTTTCACGGCACATCTTGATTTTTCGCTAACGCGGCTTATATAGAGGTGCGACCTATAGTCTAAGAAATACGGTACAGGACATTTGCTCTAATTTCCTTCAAAATAGTCCCCTTGGTAATGCACATACTTCTCCCAGCAGTCCCACCATTGTTGAAAGCACTTTTGGGACTCATCTGTCGGAATGGTGTTCAACTGAGGCCGTCACATTTCGCATAATATGCTCTCTTGATTCAAATCGGTTTCCTTTCAGCGGATTTTTCCACTTGGGGGTCAGCCAAATATTACACGGAGCCTTGTCGGCCAAGTATGGAGCCTAGAAAGCAGAGGAATGCTGTGTTTGACCAAAAGTCTGAATAAGATGCAAAGAATGGGCTCATGGCATCATTTCCAAAAGCCTGTTGGATCTTGCGAATGGTTTCTGCTTGAGCAGCGCCAAGCTTTTGGCAAAGTTTGATTTAATTATGTTTCGCAACTCGTTCCGTCATTTTCACAACAATTCACAATCCGACGGGCGCTCGCTGCACTTCCTCACTCATAGACCGATTACCAGAGATTAACATTATCTGCAGGCAGGGAAAAAACACGCGTTCTCATGAATTTAAATTCACATTCCCACCGTAAGAGGTCTCCCGCGTCTTATTTGTTTCCGCGGGAAAAATTAAGGTTCGATACTTTTTGAACACGCTTCGTAGTTATCTCAGTACTTGCGAAATAGTCGTGGAAACTTTGGACTTGTGCGCAGAAGTACCGTTATGGTTGGGTCTTGAACTTAGGCGGATGTTTGTGACCGCTCGAAAGAGCTAGGCAAACATTATTCGGTATGCCACTTTTCGGTGACAGACTTCCGAATTTCCCGTACCACAACTCCCCTCATAGTCAAGAAAACAGCAACAATTTTTTCTTCTCAGCTCTTGATTTTCTTTCACAGATACGGATCATCTTCATCTTCAAACTCAACATCTTAAAAATGTATTCTGTGCTTCACTCGACACGTCGTAGTAATAAAGCCGTGAAGATAGCGAAAGTTCTAATTTCTTACTTCCCACTCGATAAAGGGCAGGGGATGAGATTTTTTCACCGGGTTTTTTGCTAAACCCACATTTTACATGATGCTCTACAACTTTCTAAATAACACGTGGGGTCTAACCCCTACCCCTACAAAATTAAAATTTTCAAAATTTACCCCTTCACCCCCAGGGACGCGAAATGTTTTTATTCTGAATTAGGGGACATTCAACAAAATAATCAATATTCATTATCCCCTAATCTGTTCCCCTTGAGTCGTTATTTGGACCTAAAGACGGGACACCAATTATGAAACACTCTGTATAATCTGAATATGGTAATGTGATGAGGACAGTCTTCTCCGAGCGCAGGAGCCATTTTTTCAAATAATGATTGCACTCAAACCGCGGGCAAAATTGCAGCTTTTTTTTTATTTTTACCAAGACGATATAGGACGATATTTGTGTTCCCACAGTTTACGACTGACATTGAGCTTTCACCATTGGTAACTACAGATGTGAATTTCTCTTAATGCAAAAGTGAATGATGTTCGGCGTCTTTGCAATATATTAAACCAGTGAAATTAATCGGTTCAGGCAAGAAGTCGAGTTTGAATTACGACGACCAATAATTCACGCAATTTCAATTTCAATTCACGCAATTTCAATTGCGACGACCATAATTCACCTAAAAGAAACACGCTTTTGGAATAGGATGTACATAGATGTGCCAAATGGAACTATGGTGATCATTAAGCGTTCATTAGCAAGCGTTTTTGACAGTCATTTTTTACAACCAGGTGAAGAATTCGGTGACGTGCTCCAGTAGGCATCCGATTCCATTCAATCGCCATGGGGACTATAAGATATCTTTATAACATCACAAGCCTTGATATTTCACAGACATTATGCTCAAAGAGACAAACATAGCAGGTCACATCATTCAGTTAGATATCCGAGCAAATGACTATTTTAAAATAACAAAAATCATAGCGAAACGCCATTTTAAATTTCATTAGTAAATTTCTTTTAAGGATGATCTCGACATTTTATTTCGGAATTAATTTTTGCATTATAATTTTTGCATCATGACTACAATTGTAGACTTTATATGTTTTGTTTATTTTTCCAAAAAAAAAAGAAAAAAAATACATATCGACATTTCCACATTCAGAACCTGTAAAAGTACGTATTGAAGAAAATTAAAACAACCGGAAGCAATAAAATATTGAAGTATTAATAATCGCTTTGAAGCATGGGCGTCCATAAAGGGGGGGGGGCGACAAACCAGGCCTTTGCCCCCGCCCCCTGGAGGAGGTTTCGACGATATTACGATAGTTAAAGATAATTTGCGGAAATATTGCCCTTGCTCGCCTGGAAAAGTTGCATTGGACGCCCATGTTTTGAAGTTCTATTCAGGTGTTGAAATTAATAAAAAATTTTCGTTTGCACTAAATGGTTCGTTTACCTTTTTTTTTATTTATTTTAATGTAAATGTCAACGTATTATAATGGCTGTTGTTGTTGCTGAAATCTAGATTCCAATATTTTCCATTAAACAGAAAAGGCATCTTAAAGCAAAATTTTTAACTTAAATATTTTATTACTAACAACATTCAACTATTGAAACTCTTATACATCTATTTGATTTGCACATTCCATCAGAATTTTATGAAGCTCCATTCAACTTAAATTGTTGTGAACAATTCGTTATGAAGGTGAATTTGTTTTAGAAACGAAATTATTATAAATAATAAAAATGACATCAGTCACGAATAAAGAAGGAAAAAAAAAATAGTGTTATTATTCCTTTTGTTCAGATCGATGAAATTCCTTTCGGACTAGGGCTTACATCATTTCCAACATAAATACAAACAATTTCCAAATTTCCATCAGTTAAACGATTGACCCAGTTGAATTATTCTCTCTATTAATGGAGTTCATTCGTGGCGAAATCACTTGGTGCCGCGTAAAATACCGAAAGCATTTTCTGAACTTCAGAATACAGGGCTGCTGTTGATTTGTATCGCCCTGACTAAATCAATATCGTGATTTTCTCCTCAAAGGCATTACAATGGTTCTCGGTGAATGGTTGGATTAGATGAACTTAAACTATCAATGTGAGAAATCTGACATTTAAAAGTGATAAATTGATGTAAGGTTGACGAGTCGTCGCCATCAACATTTTGACAAGCTTCATGAGACTATGGAGTTTGCAACTGTTGCTTTGAAAACGGTATCAGGATTTTTAGTAAATACAAAATATCTGCTAAATCTCTATACAAATTTAAAAGATTACATACAAATTCATATTAAGAAGCAACTGAACATTTTGTTCCATAATAAAGAGTACATTTCAAAGTTTTAATTCAATGCTTTTTTTATTATGCCAGGGCTTAATTAATTTATTCAAGAATTAAAATTTACATTAAAGAAATTAAAGATGACAAAATAATAGAATAATTTCAATATACAGAATAATGACAAAAAGGGGGATACACAAATCACTTGAATAGAAAACGATTCATCAAATTATTACTGAATAGCATCGCCTTTGGCTTAAATTACGAGAACTTAGCCTATGTGGCTTGCTGTTGACCAACTTAGCACAATCTTCACGACTCATATTAGACAAGATATGTTTGATTGCCGAAATCAACTCCTGTTTTATTTTGCGGGGGTCTTTGCTCAAGTTTAGCCTTCATCAACTTCCATAAATTTTCAAATGGATTAATGTCTGGTGAATAACTTGGCTATGGTAACACACACATTTCGCCTTTGAAGCCATTCATTCATGGATTTAGCAGTATGACTAGATGCACCATCCTGCTAGATAAGGAAAGTATCACAGATCCTGAAATGACGTGATCATGAAATTGTCAAATATTTCTTCAACGACTGTAGCATTCACTACACCATTTAGGACGCGTGTTACCTATTCCATAAGATTTCATTACCATTACTGAAGCAGCAAATTTCACTGATATCTTGAGGCAGTCCTTCTTGTAGCCTCTTGTGTCTGTCTCCACACATGTGACCCTTAGTCACCAAAAGGCAAGGAGAACATGGATTCGTCATTCAATAGGACGTTACTCCAGTCATCTTGTCCCCAAGTAATTTTTTTCCTTGCACCACTTTACATGGGCACGTCTTTGCTTTAAAGTCATCAGGGGTTTAGTTTTAGGAACTCCGGACTAAATCCCAAATTGATGCAGTCGTCTGTTTGTAGTTCTGTTGACACGGTTGCTCCACACTTTTTCTGTTCAAAATAGGCGTACTTAACTTAAGAGTTTTTATTAGTTCCAATATATTTAACAACGACATTGTATTGAGCGTAACACAATCTATATGAAACAGCCCTTTAACTTGTAAAGAAAATTTCATGCACCATCCCTTTTCCTTTACTCCCGAAACCTTATCCTCCGTTCAAACTCGTCTCAGAAACTCAACAGGATTGAGGTTGGGGTTCTGTGCAGATTAATCCAAACGTTGAATATTGTTCTCTTCAGACCATCAGCAGCACCAACTTGACATCTAGAATTGTTATCTTGAAAATAACAGGGTCCGGTTCCGTAATAACACCACTGTGTTGGGAGCAGTTCATTGTCCAGAATATTACACTATGACTGTAAGTAGCATAACACCCTAGTACGTTAAACACTCCCACACGAACCCATTAACCTATTTCTTGGCATGCCCATTTGCTGCTTGGTCGATAGTGTATTCACATGACCCTAAACTGCACCACAGTTTTGAGGTTTGAATTAGAAATATGAAATTAGATAAGATAGAATGCGAAAGTTATTCACGAATGCGAAAGTTTAGGTTGAAATCGAATAGGTAATCAATTTAAGTATTAGGTTAAAAGAATTTCAGTTTTATATGTTCTTTTGTTTTACATATTTTATTTTTTTTTTCCTAATAAAGTTTATGTGTGCAACAATCCCCGAGGAGGACAAACAGGAAATTGCCAACGAAGCTGTAGACGACGGAGAGTTCGATGCGTCGTCTACGCCGTCTGATGTGGACGAACAGGAGGAGGAAGAAGATACCGTCGCCACGGTCGCTCCCACCAAGGTTCCTCACGTCATCATGCCATCCAAGTCGGACGTAACGAAAAGCTACGATCAACTTGCGGCTATGGGCAACAGGACGACCATGAAGCCACAGTCTTATTACTGGGGCCAGGTGGACATCATGCCAAGAAAAATTGGCAACCCTGCTTATGAAATAGGTAAGTGATGTGCTTCAGTTACAAGAAACTCTAAGCAAAATTTTCAAGTTTTTAAAATGAAGCTTTGTAATCATAATTAAGTTATATAAGTGACTTTTTTAATTCTTTTGTAAATCATAGTTGCCCAAGACATTGATATTGAGTATTTCAACTTCATTGATTTTTCTTATCTTTTCTACAGAATGGTATGGGAGAGTTGCATAGGTTGGGACTTTCAAGAAAATATTTTTTGTAACCACAATATTAAAAAGACAGTAATTTATGAATCATCAACCGAAGCTTTTAATACAAAACAGGGAAATTTATGGGTGCTAAATACCAAATAAATCATATGTATTTATTGGGCTTTTGTAAATTTAACGATGTCATATCTTAGGAGCCTAAGATGGGACATAGCAAACTCCAGCATAAAATGAGACAAACCATTTAACTTTTCTAAAGCGGGGCGAACACGTAGCGATTTTAGTCAAGCGGGTGACTAAGCTTCGTTTGATGAATGCTGAGAGATTGTCAACGACAATCTTAATTACACGCGAAAACTTCATCTCAAATCCTCAATCGTGATCCCAAACACGTCACGCAAATTCTTGCAGCGCGTGCGCAAGGAAAGTTAAAGTTAAATATTAAATTGCCTTGTAATATTTGTAAAAAATATTAAAAAATTTTCTTCACTCACCTCTATAAAAGGGATGAGATTTCTATCTTTATTTAAATCCAATGTAACTGAAACCAAGTCTCGTCGCCATAATCTCAGTGATGACGTATCCTGTAACGCATTCTGATTGGCTAAGTTGTCGTTGATCTAGTCAAAGAATTATGCAAATTTTTCGAAAGGTGGGTATTTTTTTTTCGTTAAAAAATTATTAACATCTTATAAAAACAATATAAAAAATTCAAAACTGTGTTTTGCTCCGTTTTGAAGATATTAATTTTAAAACTCGAGTTCTAAGCCACAATCGCTTGGCTACTCGAGCTTCAGTTCTTCAGATGGACAAGATATCCTAAGAAATATAAATTTTATGGTAATATCCGATTGTCTTAAACATTCTACAGCTGTTTTTTATTCCTTTCAATGTGAACTCATTAAGTTTTAAAAACAATTCAATAAATGTAGAGAAGATATTAGGGTTGATCGAAAGGTAATGCCTCCATGGCTGTAACTTTTATATTTGTTAACCGATTTGCAAAATTATTTTTTTTTTTTTTGAATTTTAAAGTTTCAGAGCTAGTTGTAAAATAAAAAAGGCAACATTGCTCATCATAAACTAAAATACCAAGTATAAACAAATGAGGGGTGGCCTAAAGGTGAAAACCAGTCAGGTAGCCGCCCCCCACCATAACAGATATTATAACATAAAAAATAAAAAAATTACCCACAAAAATTTTACCATAAACTAAGGAAATTAAATAAAGAAACAAAAAGAAAACCAAACAAAGGGCCAAACACAAACAAAACAAGAAGAGAGGTCGCTAGGGGTAAACGAGATAAGCCACATCACTAAACGTTTTTTAAACGAGAAAACAGAAGTACTATTCTAAATTTCCGGAGGAATAAATGACCAAACTTTTGGTCCCGTATATCTGACTTGCGTTCTCGCATAGTTTTTTGTAACTAAAGGTATTATAAGTAAGTGTTTATTGCGTGTGAGGTAAGAAGAAGAAAAATGTATGAAATCAGCAAAACAGGTGGATGCAGTCAGTTTATGTTTAACACTAACTTTTGAATCACCCTGTTAATGAAGCCTGTATCAACTTCAGCTGCCTCTGCAATTCATTTCGTACTTCACGGTAACTCAGAAGTGACTGACTCTGAGGAAGTGTAAAGTAAATATACTTTCTTTATTACTAACAATTCGACATTATAATCCAAATTTATATTTTCTTACTAAATTATCTTCTTATTGAACAGGTGCTCAATACTTTTCTGACTTCTGAAAAAAAAAATCTGAAGTTCTAAGAAATATTTATTCTACTGATATAATTATTATTGTAATGCTACTATTGATTTTATTTTTCCTGTAATTATAATTAATAAAACTATTTATATAAATAATAAAACGTAAATAAATGAATGGTCCCTAGGTTACACTCTTTCTCTTCCCTGTACGAGTAGTCAAGTCCCTACTACCTGACTCCCGCTGCTTGGAGCTCAAGCTTTAAAAATTAATATCTTCAAAACGGAGCAAAACACAGTTTTGAATTTTTTGTATTGTTTTTATGATTGTAGTATTTTACGCAAATTATTGTGCGAAAAAAATGCCCACCTTTTGAGAAATTTGCATAAATAAAATATTTTTATTAAATTCAAATATTTGCGTATGCGTAATACAATTTGGAAAATTTCATATAGAATCTACAGTTAAAGAGCTGTCATATGTCACCAATCACATCTTTCTAAGTAAAATACAACCGAAGTCACAGTACTTCATAGATAAGGCCCCCACTCAAATTTCGAATTTTAAATGTCCGTAACCTCCATAAAAATGAAAAAGAAAATAATATTTGGCATTCATTACTAACTCTCTAGGGCAATTGTATATACTAAATTTCATGAAAATCCGAGAGGTCAATGCGAAAACTATACAATTTCTGCCTGAATTGACGCGGAATGACCCATATTTGAACATCATCTAGCACCATCATCATAGAATATCTAATGGTGGCACGAAGCACATGGTTGCTATGAAAATAACCCATTGATATACCAATCAAAATAGAACATTCGCAGTTGATCTACGATTTTTCTATTTTTCGAAAGTTAGAACGAGACATTCATACACATTTTACTTACCAGGGAATCCCTCGAACATGTATGTCATAGATTTCCACCAAATTGAAATATGTTACTCATCTGAAGCTACTATAGATGCTTGCAAAATAAGAGAGTGCGAAATTGTGTTTCTTTCAAAATAAACCGCGAAAACGAAAAAATTTCAGCATACATAGCCATACAAGGACTCCATTGTTAAAGCGGTTAGGCTATGTGGGGTTCCCTTGTTAGAAGTGAATTAGACTCACAGGATTTTTTGTGTGAAATAGGTTTCGACCTTGTCGATAACACAACGGCTGCCTCCTTCGACGAAGTGCTGTAAACCAATAACAAGTGGCGCCAAGAATTGTTTAAATTTTTTTGAATCGATTTATTCCAAACTTATGCAACTCGTCTCTAATAGAATATGAAGTAAATAATCAAGAAACTACTCTGCTATTGTCATTCAAATCCCCTCTTTATACATAAAAAGTTCATGTGGTATGGAACTGCTTGTAAAGAAAGGAAAAATAATCACAAATATATCACGCGCCTCGTGTATTATACCGGGTGATTCAGTAAATTTCTGACCATTTCACTCGAATGACGCGCATTAGGAATAAACAATTGAAATAATATGAGCGCCATATCGAATTTCTAAATACTTGGAGTTTGTATTGCTGTAACGGCGCTGCATGAAAATCGTATTGTTGAAAAATGGCGCCCGCTTTATCAACAGAGCAGAAATGTAAGGTTGTCGAATGGTATTTCGAGACAAAATCACCTGTAACCGTGCAAAGAAAGTTCCGGAAGGAGTATAAGCGTAGAGACGCACCAGGCAGGCAAGCAATCATGGATTCTGTCAAGCAATTTTGTGTCACTGGATGCGTTAAAGGCAAGAAAAAAGGCGGGAGCGAAGCTCGTGTTCGAACGGCCGAAGTTGTCGAAAATGTTCGCACAAGGTTGGTCGATTCCCCTACCAAAAAATGTGTTCGCCGCCTATCCATTGAAGAAGAGCTGTCGTATACCACGACGTGGCAAATTTTGAGAAAGGATTTACACCTGTTCCCGTATAAGATCCATGTTTATCAGGAGTTAACAGACACCGGAAGATAGAAGCGACAACAATTTGCGTCGGAGTTTGGAGCAGAAATGGAAGCCAATCAGGACATTGTGGACAACCTGTGGGTGTCAGATGAGGCCTTCTTCCATCTGTCAGGTGACGTTAATAAACACAACGTTCGTTTTTGGGGTTCCCAGCACCCTCATGAGATCCATAAGTCACCTCTTCATCCACGAAAGGTGGGCGATTTCCAAAAGAGGCATCATTGGTCCGTTCTTTTTTGAGGGCACCGTAACGTCACAGGCTTGCCTTAACATGTTGGAAACCTTCTTCATCTCCATTTCTCAATCAGATATTCGGAAATCGTGTCATTTCAAACAGGTTTCCAGATCGATTCGGGGGTGGCTTTCTTTTGCCCCCTACGAGTCCTGACCTAAACCCATATGATTTTTATCTCTGGGGGTTCTTTAAAGACAGTGTGTTCAGTACAGCACCAAGAACCCTAGACCAGCTGCGACAAAGCATCGTCGACTGCTGCACCCTTGTGGATGCAGAAATCCTGGATAGAGTTATGAACAACTTCACCATTCGGCTGCGAGCAGTTCAAAACGTTCGTGGTGGCCACATTGAGCATATCATCAAGACTTTTCCACGGGAATAAAATCTCCGAACTGCCTAAAATATCGTACTGAAATGCTAAGTTTGTAAACATTGATGGGTCAATAAATCATAGTACTGAAATGGTCAGAAACTGACTGAATCACCCTATATATAGCAGGTCACTTAAGGAGTTCTTGCGTACTTCTGCACCGTAGTCTTTAATAATGAATAGCAACTTACTGAACCCCTTAGCAGAAATAGCTCGGTAATAATGATTTGCATCCTCACGCCTATTCCTTTGATAAAAGTCTTAAATAAAGTATTTTAACGCAGTAACAAGCAATAAATGAAAAACTGCAATAGTGACTACTGAAATAAAAATTCGAGCAGCGTTGATTGTTGAATTCAAATGGGTTACAATGCAACTGAGTCAGACTGAAATGTACAGTCAGTAACAAAAATAAACATATTTTACTGAAAGATTTTTAATGAAACAAAAAGTCATTTTAGGAATACAGACACTTTGTACTCTTAGTAATAATTTTAGTTTTATAGAAATAAAATAATTTAGAACTAAAAAAAAACGTTTCTCTTATACGCGTCAAAAAATTAGCACTAGTAATATAAAGTCCTCTAAAGAGTCTTAATAATTAGTGAAATTGCCTTGGTGATGAATTTCCTCAAAAATACGATTAGTCATCTTTGTGATTAATTCTCTGATTGTGGATTGGTTTGAGTTTTCCAACTATTAAGGGTGGCACACCTCAAGTACTGTCGATTGTTTTCCTACACTTCTCGTAACAGAAACCCCCGAACATTTTCAATAAGATTTTAATCAGGAGACATAGCTGGCCATTTCATTTCAGTAATGTTCTGTATTTCAAACCACCGTGTTATGACTTCTGCTTTGTGAATTGGCGCATTATCTTGTTGACGTATCCATTGATCGTCTGCCATGATTGGTCCAAAATCAGAGAATATGCTCTGTAGCACTGACAGGTAACCTGCCGAATTGATTCGTCCAATGAGAAACTAACATCACTCCCCAGATCATTACAGAGCCACCATCCTGTTGTCTTCTTGACAGAACTTGTATTTCCTTTCGCAAATCATGAAAATAATACGAGAAGCCATCCAGTCCGTTAAGGTTGAACTTCTTTTCATTGGTGAAGAAGACATTCTTCCATTCGCAGATTCTTGTTGACCTGTAGACCATCTCGAATTTGTCGTGCTGTTTGACCAGGTGCGCGAGGTGGTCAAGTGCGCGAGGTCATCCAGAATCCTTGTAAGTTGCATATTCTTCCTTCAGGGTTTCTGGATTAATTGGAAATAAACTTTGGGCTTCTCTTCAATCGACGAATCGAGATGTTTTCTTGTTTGAGGGCATCAATCTTACCTCTTACATACTCCGATAATACAGAACCTTGTCCTATGTAAGTTGAATTGTTATTCACGTGAAAGAATACAATTCTCACAAGTCAATAAATGTTTCTATATGAAAAAAATAGTTCTCACCTCCCCGTTGGTTTAAATGAAATATATATTCAAATTAACTTTTTACTAACTGATGCTAATTTTTTCTCACTTAAAAAAGTGTTGCATAACGGAATTCTTTTTTTTTAAGATGTATTATAAAATATTTGATTTTCTTAATACTAAAGTTATTACTCACATTACAAAGTAACATTACAACATCATCACAGAAAGCATTTGCTGGACCGAATTATTATAAAGGTTATCACCAGAGGAGCCTCCTGGATAGACCCCAAACCAGGACCAACACCAAAAGCAAGTGTTGCGGGCTGTTTTCTGGATAGTAGTTGGGGTCTTAAAGCAAGGTCAAAGCAAGGTCAAAGTGATGCTTCAACGGGCTCATCAGAAACTCTTCCAACAACAACCTGCATTGATTAATCACAAAGGTCCCTGTATTGCTCCAGAGCAGCTGTACAGACCAATCTAAAGATTATGCAGTTTGGGTGAGAAGCTTTGCATCCTCCGTATTCATCTGACATCTCTCCCAGATTATCTGTCACCTGCTTAGATCGTATGAGCATCAGGCTTTGCTGTTTGCCTGCAATTGTGCTTGTTCCAAGCTCAACCTTAAGAGACTTCTAAATGGGATGACAGTAGGATAGTTGCAGTCACTTTAGGAATCATTAACTTAACTGCTAGTGACGTCAAATTCAAACGAGAGAAGAGAAAGAAACAATCTACCAAAAAAAAATAAAAAAAACAACATGTAAGCCATCTAAACTGACAGAACGGGATAAGAGATTCTTGCAAAGGACTATGCAAGTAGACCGCACTTTGTTGTCTCAATAAAAATCGTCTGTTGTACACATTCAACAAAAAATCTATCACGACAACATCATCACCTGCAACATCTCTTGTGAGTTAGTTTACACATACCGACATACTGATTACCTGCAATATCTCTTGAGAGTATCTTGAGTTAGTTTACAGTCCTCGTATAGCAAATGAATACCTTTTCATTACCTGCTCTCAAACAAAACTCATTTATCATAGCCGTTTCGTGTTTTGCATCCACACAAGTAAAAAGAGCTTTATACTGAGTACCCATAAAATTACACAAGAGTATAGCGCGGATGGCATGCAACATACGAATTAAATTTCAACACGATATATGCATAGGATAATGGTAGAGGGTGTCCCAAAAACCTCTCCACTGGAAGAATGGTCCATCCTTAATTTACATAAGATCATCAATCTGCCATATGTATTGTACCAGACAAGAGTAGCCTCAACAGCTGCCATGCCCCGCACACGCAGCCGTACTCCTGTGTAGCAACGACGGAGTTTGACAGAGGTCAGATTGTGGTACTTCGAGAGGCTGGATGGTAATGTTTCTGTGGTGGCTCGGTGTTGGCAACAGCGGTCACACATGTAGAACTTGTTCCGATGTCCACGCATTACTGATCCGCGCCAAGACCGTCGGATTGTAAGGGAAGCACTGACCACTCCAGAGCATCCACAGCAGAGATACGAGCCATAGTAGCATCAACCGTATCAAGACGTACCATTTGCAACCGTTTACTTGCAATAGAACTGCAATCACGTGTCCCTCTAGCCAGACTACCACTTCCGCAAGAACACCGTTCTGTGCGGTTGCAGTGGTGTCGCGAAAGAGGCGACTGGCATTCTGTTGTCTTTAGTGATGAGATCAGATTCTGCCTGCACAGCAGTGATGAAGACCAGGACAGCGACATCTTCCACAGTGATTCGTCTACGGCAAACGTATCCAATACCTGGCGTTTGTGAATGGAACATTGAACACCGTCCAGGAGATTATTGATTATGCAAGATTACGCATGCCCACACCTTACAAGCTCTCAACATGTGGCTCGACTTCCCTGGCCAGCACGATCTCCAACTAAGCATGTTTGGAGGCATGATGGGATGATACATCCTTGGTTTCGTAGCACACATGCCGTAACACTTGCACAATTGCGTCATCAATTCTGGATGCTTTGAACAATATATTCCAGCATGATGTATCAAGCCAGCATCTGTACGACCGTATCCATGGAATAGTCGAGGCCTGCTTTCATGCTCGTGAAGGAGGGTATATGGCATATTAAATTGTTCTGTTGGGACTTTTAGGACATCCTGTACCAGGATTCCTGTGCTGATATCGTGTTGAAATTTAAATCGTATGCTGTTGGCCACTCACAGTATGCTCTTGTCCAATTTCATTAAAATTGACCCAATCCTCGCATGTGCTGCATATTTTTTTCCTATAAAGAAGAAGGCTCTAGATACAATGCTGAATATTTAGTGTTTAAGAGATACTAATTAATGCATCTAAATCGCTTTAACATCAGCAAGACTTTTAGCTATCACAGTCCATTCAACTGGAGGGTCTTCATTGCTATGAAGTATTTTTAAAAAAAAAACTCATAACTTACTTCACCCTTTTTTCTTTTATTAACCTAATCATATTTAATAAAGCATATTCTATAAATAAAGTGCGATTGTATACTATTGCTCATGTTTGAAATACAGATATCGTTATCACCACATAATTAAACGCTCCATTCTCAATTGCGTAACAGAGTTTTACGCGTGTTACTTTTGCTTGCAAGAGAAGGTCATAAAAGCAAACGCTACAAAGCCCTTCTTTCTAATGATAATAAACGCAAAGCAGATTTCGTTCGCTGATGGAGTTTGTTTAAAAACATGAAACAAAGTCGAATTCTTCATTGAGCGAAATCCTGGAAAGTCCCGCCAACCCGCAACCGATAATCTGGCCAAGTTGCTCGCTCTCCGGTTACCCAATGACGCTAAATATAAACCACTGTCGTCAGAAGCGATTTATTTTTCTACGCTTCACGCCATCATGGATCATTTGTGTAGTAGGGGCAAGATTTGGAGTAATTCGTTTCCTCCCCCTCGTCAAGGAACCACGCAGTAAAACGAGAAGGATTTACAAGGAGAAACGCTACATGAGCCTTGACAAGTCAAACAACCTAAAAAGTTCTGGAAGAAATAATTCATGCAGAAAGAAAAAAAAAAGAATAAATTTTGTGAAGAAAGAAGAAGAAGAGAATGATGAGAAATCCTATGTTTTTACGTGACATACGGCACCTACTTTCTTTATGAAAATGGCCTTTAAAGCTTTCAAGGAGATTATTATTATCATTGGTGACTTACGAAACAAAGTAGGAAAAAATGTTTTAGTATTTTCCTCAGATTTGGAATTTACAATGTTAGGCATCTCTTGTAAGCTAAGAATCTGCATCTTAATCAATTAGCTGTTGAAAGCGAAACGGTAAAGTGAAGAAAACAAAATTTGGACTTTCGTACATTTAGTAGGCAATTTTAAGTTAGATGTATTTTTAATAAAGGAATAAAGCTGAAAAAAGTATGTTGTGCAAATTTTTACTGAAAATTTTATTTATCATGAAATATCCACAAAACATAACTAGATAAAAAATTATCCATTCCAGTGACTACTCTCCACAGGAAACTTTGAATTTACTTCTCATGATAAATAAAATTTTTCAATAATAAAGATTATTAGGTTGAATGAAAAGAAAGTTCGTATTTTCATGTAAAACTGGAACAAAACTTTTTTAATGTTAAAAGCTGTTGTTGTTGAATCCATATCTGACCTCAGTTTTTTTTCTATCACCCACAGATTTCTTATTTTTCAATGAAATATTTCAAATTACTCAGGGATCGGTATTGGTCTCCTTTCTAGCTTTCAGTCTCTTATTTTTGATCTTGTCTCTAAAAGTATATTTTTCAGGGATTTAGTTTACAAAGTCGCTTTTTTTTAAGCATCTACAACCATTTTCGTTATAAAAAAAATCGAAAGCTCAGTTCTTTGAGATCGAAAGCAAAAGCGAGATAGATTCTGAATACTTCAGCTAGCTTCAGAACGCATTCACGTCCCATAGTAACTGTCAGAAGGGGCCATCTTAATTATAAACCTGTGGTCAGTTTTTTTTTTGGATCTGACCACCCCCCCCCCCCCCAGGGGGGACGGGGGGGGGGTTCAAGCAATGACCATGTGGTCAAATTTGTTTTAAAGTCTTTCAAAATTCTGCATTTTAATATCTTTGTTGGAGGGGGTTAATGTCTTTGACCGCGTAATTATTTGGGGGCTAGGTTCAAATATGACCACCAATGACCATGGGGGAGAGGGTCATATGAACTGTCCCTTACGTTGAAATTTGATTATCTTGTTTTTTTATAGTTGCTCAGATCTTAATGTCGGTAAATCTATTTTTTTTTTCAAAACATTATACTAGTTCAAGTATTTATTATCTGAACATTGAGAAAACTAAATTTTTCAGATTATTTAGTGATTCAAATCCTATTTCTTTCGATTTTCATAAACAGTACTGAATTTATTGGTGTACAGTGCGAAAAAATTTGACATAAAAAAAACGCCTATATTAAGATATAAAAATTGGGGGGGGGGGGG
>JAHWFO010072354.1:2154114-2242380 GCA_023313115.1 Rhysida immarginata
GCAACCACGAAAAAATAACAGGTTATAAGAAAGTTGAAAAGTTGCGAATAATTGTTGGAAAAAGGAAAAATTATTTGATTACAAACTTTTTCCTAAATAAATAGAAAAAAATAAAAAAAAAATGTAATAAATGTTAATGTTATTTTAGGCTGTTTAGTCTAAAAACGTTTTATATTACGACGTGCCTTTTTTGAAAATATTTCAGTCTACAAAGTCTCTTTTTTAAATATTTTAGTCTACAAAGTCTCCTTTTTTGATGCCCTACCATCAATTTCTTTGTGGCCCAAAAAATATGGATACTTTAACTTTGCAGCCGCTTTTCCACACCCATTACTTTAACATTGCAGTCTCTATGAGCATAGCTTGGAAACGTGACATGATAGAATAAAATCTAAAAGCGGACTTGGAACTCAGCACACTAAAAACTACAAGAATAAGTCAAATTCATTGAAAATGTTTTTTCATCGTTGGCCTGTGTTCTCCTAAAGTAGATTTTAATTCAGAAATAAATTAATTTCATTTCACCAAATGTAGTGAAGTGATTTAGTTTATTGGAAGTGAAAGCTTGCTTTTGGGTTGAAGGTATTGTAGAACTTGGAGTTGATGAAGAATCAGATTACTTAAAGCAAATGAAGAAATGTTATCTGATTCTTCATTGACTTCAAGTTTTATAATATGTTTATCCCAAAAGCAAATCTTCACTCTAATAAACTAAATGACTTCAAGAATAATCATATTTACATTTGGTGAAATGAATTTAATTTATTTTTCTGAATTAATAGCATAGGCCAAGGATGAAAAAAACTTTTTTCAATGAATTTGCCTTATTCTTGTGGTTTTTGGTGTGCTGAATCCGAATATGCTTTTAGAATTTTTCTATCACGTCACGTTTCCAAGTTATGCACGTAGAGACTGCAATGTTAAAGTATCCATATTTTATAGCCACAAGAAAACTTTTCAGGCCCCAAAAATCTGAATAATTTAAAACGTTTCATTAAAACCAAGAAATCAGTGGACGATAGAAAAAGAAACTGAGGTCAGATACGGATTTGAGTGGAAAAAAAAAGCTCTTAACGTTAAAAATGTTTTTTAAAAAGTTATTTTTTATTGGACTATAATCTACTTTATTTTATTCGTTTCCTGTTTAAAAGGAGAATTCATCAAAATATATTATATTACTTGTTATTACTTAAGTAGTTATTCAATTATATATGAATCATTTTGCTCAATAAGCCTTCGCTATCGAAGGAACAAATTAAAAATTCTCTTCTTTCAGAATTTTCCAGTTTGAGGAAGAAGCTCGTAGTACAAAGCCATCAAAATATGCGAACTTTCTTTTTACTCGACTCAACGTTTTACTCAGCTTATGTATATTTCGTTAATTTAAGCTGAAATTCAAATGAAAGCTAACAGTATATAATAACCTCGCTCAAGCTGAACAAAAGAGTACGCAATAAATCATTTTTTTAAAAATTAATAGATTACCAAAGTTTTTAATGTAGCTGGAAAATATAGAGCTTTTAAACTGTATAGTGTGTTTTTGAAATAATAAATCTAGACTTTAAAACATACCGTTACTTAAAATACATTTTTACATGATAGAACAAAAGACTCGTAAATATTACCTCATTTACACGCGGGGTCTTTTATAAAAAGGCACTTATTTAAAAATGGATTCTCCGCTTCATTTTCTTTCGGATGAGAATCTCGATGTCGGGATTTCTTCCCTCAACAACGCCCCGGCAAGCAATAGGCAACGCCCTTAAAAGAAAGCCAGCAAGAAAAACGCAGTTTCCTGAAGAAAAATAACATTAAGCAAAAGTAAAATTCATCTCCCAAAATAACATTAATTCTTTTCTGAAGAAAATTAAGAAAGCTATAGATAGTAACTTTACACTAAAGTTGTTACGAAAGCTTTCTTATAAATCTGTCCACATGATGGATTGCTTAAGTCAGAAAATAAAAACTGAGGGGAGGTAGAGTGTACTGAAAGAAATACACATTGTTTATTTTTTTAAAGTTTACATATGCTTAAATTAAAAAAAAAATTGATTTGCAGATTTTGCGCTCTTTTATTTTAGCATTGGGAAGCTAAGTTTCAAATAATTAAAGAAAACTCGACTAAGAAAGGATTTGAACAACACTCTGCCCCATAATACTTTAGAAAAATAGTAAAAATATTAATAATATCCAGAAGCTGGAATTATCATAATGTTTGTTCAACAGCAATGATAAACATGCATGACACTGTTTCTGGAGGTAAGATTTTTCGAATGGCTGTCACAACGCAACGGGGAAGAACTTTTCTTTTATTTCTTCCCAGGTGCACCCAAATCTAATGGAGAAATTAGTTTGTTGGTATATCGTAATCCACGCAGATTTTTGAAAAGACGGAATTTTCTGTGTCCCCGTATATCTACCCATCCTTATATCTTATGTATCCAATGTATCTGTGTGCTGTCCCTCATTCTCGCTACATAATATTATGCGACGCCATGTTCTGTGAGACATTTTCCTCAACATAACAGGGTTTTTGTTACAAATGCCTCGATAACAGTTTCCTTCGACTCATCATTAGAATTACAACGTTAATTAGACACAAAGTTCTTTATGTATCCCCAGGGAGGTGCAACTCATAGTTTTTTCCGTACTATCTGCGAAATTCAAGATGGCTGACTGGTCAGGCAACTCTACTCGCACTTAATGAATGGCCTTCTCTAACTACCATGCTTAATGTTAGCTGAGAAAAGCAGAGCAATCAGGACAAAAGGTTTAATTGTTTCAGTTTTCACGTCGTAGATTCACAGCGTATTTTCATATCTTTAATGCAATTACACAGAAATTTGATTTAATAAATAATTTATTTTCTTATGAAATTGATACAATTTATATTGAATAAATTATGTTTGAGAAAATGGACACTTATTTATGGGCAATAAAGACATTGTACTTGATATCATTGTGTATGGACAACAAAAAATCCCAAATCGAATAGTTATTTTTGGGCAAAAGGACTAGTTATTAATATTATTAATTACCAAATAATGTTGAACAATTACTATCTCAGTTTAAGGCCGTGCATACATAGCGCATGTTTTATTACTGTGACAGTGATGTTTTAAAGCATGGTGTTATTACAAAAAAAAAAGTTTAAAGAAGCTCAATGATAAAAATTGAGTTCACGAGAATCACAATTAATCATAGGAATCAATTATTTTTTAATCCTATTGAAAATCGAATGCGTCGGCCCCTGGCTATAACAGAGATCAAGCCTCTATTCTTTCCATACATTCCTTTAGTTTGCAAATGAAATCTACATTACATTTATTTCTTAAAATTATAATTACGGTGTCCTATTCTGAATCATTTTCCTCATCTGAAATTTATAACCTAATCCTTCCAGAACGTTTTCACTTTCTTTTTACCAGGATCACATGACCGCGCCTCAAATTCCGGCCTTTAAAAGAACCCGCCTTCAAACCAGGAAAATACGCTATGTACTGGCAAAATCACACTACAAAATCACTACTACTCCTGGAGCAGAAGTGATTTTCGTATTGGTATATTACTATGCTTACAGTAGAAAGGGAAAAAAAGTGAATTCAATTTTGTTTTAACATTCGAGCAATCTAAATATATTCATAAACTGTAATAACTTATTATTTCACCAACATCAACATTTAAAAAAAAATACCAGAGTTTTATTAAATTTTTATAAAATTTTCAATCAATTGTGCATTGAGTTTAGCGTGTCGAATGCTATTTATGACTGACTGGGATTGCAGCGCCACCGGTGGCGCCCTATCCGTTGACGGACACTTTTTTCAATAGAGTTTCCTCCTCTGGTATATATCTATCTCTATGTGTATCCCCAAAGAGAGTTATCACATGTTGTCAAGTCCAGACTTGAATAAAACAACGATAACCTTAGCACAGATTCCTCAAGGGAATATTGCGCCTAACTCATGGACTCGAACCCGCGACTCTCCGGAACCGAGAGCGATAAGACGCAGCTCTCGGCCACCGAGCCGGCCGCCGGGGATGTTACAAAAGTTTATAATACTTGCATAATTGAATAAAACATAATAGCATGTGGATGGGTCGGGACTTACGGGCCACCCTGTAGGTTCATTTACAACAACCAAGAAAAAAAAAAGAAAGCAAATGGAAATTAATAACCAATCGAAGCTCCTTTCTTCAAAATGATATAAATTCATTTGGGCATTGATTTAATGAGGAATGTAATGTCAAAGTGCTTCTGATTTTCTTCCAGGCATTCAGATCATTTATACTCGTGTACTAGCGCCCATTGCCATAAACTGATCTTGCTAGTTTTCCATGGGATTCAAGTCTTGTGAGAGTGGTGGGCAGTCAATTACTGCAACACCGTAACTCAAATGTAACAGAGACTTGGCTGAGTGAATCGGTGCATTATTCTCCTGAAAAAAACCAGTGTGTTCCTACAAAATCTTCTGGTAATCGCAAGCTTTCAACCTGCCGCTCAAAAATGTAATAGATGTGGTTCCATGAAAATCCTGCCCATACAATGACTGAGCCACCATCCTGCTGATGTTTGGAGAAGATGGCTTCCTTCCGTCGCAAATCATGCCAGTGATATTTATACCATCCGTTGCAAATCATGCTAATGATAATTTTCTTTGTCACGTGGAGGTCCATTCTATTTCCCTCTGTCCAAACGAACGTTTTTGTGACGGGCTGTTAAATTAGGATAGGCTCTCTTTTTTTTTTTTGAACACAAGATGTGGGCACCTCCTAGTATCATTCCAAATCATACAGACACATCTGAGCTGCCACTTCTCTATGTGATATGTCATTTTAGGAGCTGTGACAATTTTTTCGGACGAACTGTAGGTTTCTTCTTGCTCATCTTAATTCTTGAACATAGAAATCACTGACCGCACTTTTTGAATTTCCTATTTTTGCTGCAATTTGCCTGGAACTGTACCGTTCAGATTTCAGAGTAACAATCTCCCGTTTCTCAAAATCTGATATTAGATTGCCACGCACCATTGCTGGATATTATTCCGGTAACATTAATTAAAATTTGGAGTCATTTAAGTTTTCAGATTCTGAAAGTGAACATGTTTTTATGGGACAGCCAAACCTACAGTTAAGGCAAAAATTGCTCTGTATGAAGTGACAATTTTACGATAATTTCAACTCCTGAATATTGTTACTGTTTTCATTATTTTTGTACTGAACTTAATTTTATGGGACAGGGTGTAGTGACAGTGAAAAGTTAATAACTTACCCGTTTTCAATTTATCGTAATCAAAGTATCAATTTCCTGATGAGACTATTACCTTTTGAAGGAAATGAATATAATATAATCAATATCTTTTTTTTTTTAATTTTTGTATATGTTTTACATTTTGTTAAGGGAACCTTTTAAAAACATTTGAATGCGACTACTAAGTTATGAAATTATGAAAAAAAAAGTTGTAAACATCTTTGAAATTTGAAATTAGATTCTTCTTTTAAAAATTTTTATTACTTAATTAAGTTTTTTAATTATCTAATTTATACTCTTCTAAAACGTTCAATCGATATTCTCTTAAAGGGTCAATCGATACTGAGTCTAATGATACATGTAATAGGTCGATGCAACATGCTGTGTTAACAATTAGGTTTCAAAATTAAATGTAAATTTTAAGATTCATTACGCCTCAGGTGGCAATTTATTAAACGGTTTTTTTTTAATTTTTGAAATGCATATAAGGTGTATAAAGAAAAGTGACTTACATCAAGAATGAGTGGAAGGACTCGAGAAAATGTATATTAGTGACATGGTTTAATTTGATTCATAAGGGTCTAAGAAGAGCATTGCTCAACTTTTCCTTTTGAGTGTCCCAAAGTACAAAGACTGGACTGTTATTATGTAAAGATTAGCAGAGGCACCCGGCGTTGCCCGAGATAATTCCAGTTGTAGGTTAAACAGAACAACCTCATGAAGTTAAATAATAAATTTGTTTTCAGTAATTCTACAATTTCCGTATATAGACGAAGCAGTTGTTCAGACGTTTCCGATGCCCGGATAACTTTTTGTCATCTCTGCCTAATACTCATTCATTTCTTCGCTGGCATTTTGATAGATATGAATTATTGTTATAATCCTTCGAAAGATTATTATAGAACATAACACCATATGGTTGTTGGTTTGAAGAGTTGAGTTCATGTATGCTTTGTTATCGGTTATGTCGTCAACTGTAGCTCGAACGAAGGGACTGCGTCCTCTGTCATCTTTCACTCTTTCTCAATAGTCTGCTGACTCTCCATTATCTCCAGTTACTGATCATTATTAAATATTTCCAAGAAGATGTTAAATTCTAAGAAAAGCCCGAACAACAGGAATTCTACGTTTTGTTACAAATTCAATTTTGTTTTATAATTCTCAGAGGTGGATAGAATCATCATTCTTAATGAACCTACTTATCTTGCACACTTTGCCCGGGACTTTACTCACCCTCTTGTTGTTCTGTCTCACATTAAAATGTTATCCATCTTCACCCCCGGGGAGCATCACTGGATACTTTAAACCTATCTTTTAAAATTTCCCTTATTCTTGACGTAGAAGCTCTTATATCCTCCTGCTCTAGCGGAACTTCCGTTGTTCAGGCGTTTCCAATATCCGGATTGCTTTTTATCTTTCTGTTGCAAATTTAACTGATCAATACTTGCTCTTTCTCTTCTTTTGCCAAACACACAAGTTTTCGCCAGTCGTCTGGGCGTTTTTAGGGAGCTCAAGGGAGACCCGTGTGATTCCTTAACCTCCTCGATAAACACTGCCTTATCTATGTCCTGTCATTGCATAATCATGTTTATGCTCGTTGTTAATAATTCGTTATCCTCCCTTCCCTAAAAGAGGTTAATATGGTTAATTATGTAGTGCAACACCAGTTAACGTGTTAACAAACTTTCAACCCCCCCTTTTTCCCCTTAGGGGTTGAATTTCGAAAAAACCCTTCTTAGTGCTCATTTACATTTTGTAAAGAACCTCTGTACAAAATTTCAAGTTTCTAGGCCTTATGGTTTGGACTGTGCGTTGATCACTCACTCAGTCAGTTTCTTCTTTTATATGCAGTATATCGATATAGATAACTAAATAACATGGCCGTTGGCCTTTTTAAGTTTGAAGACACGTTCTGTCGTTGATATGACCAAAGTTTGAAATAACTGTGGTTCAAGGTTATGCCAACAGTTCTCAACCGAAGTTTGGAAGTTCCTTGACATGGGAGAATTGACGTTCATTGGCAATTTTGTTGACTTCGATTTATGTATGGGTGCGTTATCCTGCTGAAATACGGCATATTTCCCAGCATGCAGATGAAGAAATGGTAACAGGTGTTGCTCTAAGATCGACTGGTAGTCTATTTACTACTCTCTACCTTTTAAAACAGCCAGGCTTGTTGTGCCGCTAGAAGAAAACGCCCCCACACGATCACAGAAACTCTTCCAGAAGTTCTGCTGAAAAAAAAAAGTCGTGGGTTCTTGACGATTGTCGTGCCAATAACCTCTGATGCCCGAGTACGCGGGTTCGATCCCGGCCGAGGACGACGAGGATTTTTCAGGGGGAAATCCTGAGATCACGCACTTCCTTCGGAAGGGAAGTAAAGCCGTTGGTCCCGTGTAGTCGTTTGCCGGCTGCACGTTAAAGAACCCTTGCGAGGCAAAATTTGCGGCCCCTATAACGCCGTCCTGAAATGACCATAGCAGTTGAAAAGGACGTTAATACCAAACAAACCAAACAAACCAACAATCGTGCCAATAACAGCGGTTTCCGTCAGGTCCATAAAGGTTCCACTTCTTTTCATCACTAAACATTTTCGACATCCACTGATCTCGTCATATTACGTGCAGTTCAATCTTGCTTGCACATGAGCTGGATACAGTTTGGGCCGTTTAGCCTTTTTTCCAAAACCATGTCTGGATTCTGGGAGAATTGGCGGTGGACTGTCGATTTAGACACTTTCTGTGGCAGTTGTACTGAAATCTGTTTAACGCTGTACCTTTGGCTTACCAAATAGTTGTCTTCTTTTCGGCAATATTACCCCCTCCTACAGAAACTTTAGAACGTCCAGTATATTCATAAATTTCTTTTATAGACTTGCCTTATGCTTGTAAGAGCCATGTAAGCGAATATCAGCTTTAGCAAATTAATTAGCATAAGTTTGAACCCGTTAAAGTTTAGCAGGTTTCCTTAAACTTTAGGGACATTAAGCAGACTGTTATTAACAAAAATGTAACAATATTTTTACTATTTTCTATTTACACCTGATAACTTAGAAACCAATAAATTATGATCCTGACAAATCCAATAAAAACAAGTGTTTTAATGTGTCGGAAGTCCTTCCACTCATTCTTTAGCTAAGTTACTTTTCTTTAAAAATTTGGGACTCATCTTATTTAATTTTAAATCCCTTTTAGCTGTTAAAGCAATTTTTAATGTTTTGTTGATAGGGTCCTATAACATTGCAAATTACAATTTAAATTTGATGTAGGAATCGACCCACTTGCTTAAACCTTTCATTTTTATTATTTGCAGCTGTAAAGGCGACATGCAGCGAAGATGACATGGAGTTTGACATTGAATTCAGCAGCCCATTCAGAGGTTACGTCTATCCCTACCATTGGTTCAAGCATTGTCGTCTCTTCACCGGAAACGAAGAAAAGGCTGTTAATTTCCACGTGATGAAAGATTCGTGTGGATTAGACCTCCTTTACGAAACGCCCAAAAAAGACATCGCATTCCTATCGTTCACGGTCATGATCCAATGGGATAAAAATTTCATCACGCAGTGGGATCGCAAGGTGAGGATTACCTGCAACCACAAAGGGGGCAGTGTCCAGGAAGCTCTCCCGTCCAAATCGAACGCCACTGTCGTCTACACTACCGTCAGCATGGACGTCGAAACCCAAACTGAAGATGAAACTGATGAGTCGACCGAAGAATCGGCCTACGATTTGGTACAGATCGGCGAAACCGTTGACATTACTTTCACCGTGTCGACTAAGGGGATGGAAGAGAAGATGGACGCTCAGGTGGTCCAATGTACGGCACGTGATCTCGAAACTGACGACCAACAACACATCAGCGTCTATGGCACGGCCGCCCCTGATGGGATGGTCGCCACTGATGAAACGGTGACGTACGATGGGCAGAAGGTACTTTTGGCCGACGGTTGTGCCAAAGAAGAGACTGTCTTCTCGGCCTTCCAGAAGACAACGACTGCAGAAGATATAAAGCTCACCAACACGTTTAAGGTGTTCCGTTTTCCGTCTTCCGCTTTCCTCTTCGTTGAATGTGATGTCAGAGTGTGCAGAGATACATGCCCTCCAGTAAGTCTTAATAATAATTAAAAAAGTTCTAATATTAAAAAAAAAGATGAATTTTATGAGGGAGAATCAGTAAATCGGAATATGCAAGGGGGTTTGAGTTTTAAACAGATACTAGCAGCTCATTCCACAAAGTAAAACAGCATACAGCCCTATCATTAATATCAGACACCTGTGTTTAGGCCAATAAAAAAAGTTCAGTCCTTGTGATGGACTCTGCACCAGATTTCAGTAGATATCCGGCGATATCTTACTCTATTTGGCGTTAATATAACGACTAGATGTCAAAATCGAGGATACAATAGGGGATACAGTGTTCACCAGAAGGTCACGGTAGCTGTCTCCTGTGACTGTGTCCTCAAAGAAAAACGGGCCGAGCAGTCCATCGTAACTTACGCCGGCCCACACCATGACACCAGGGCTCTGGTTGTCTACCTCCAATTCAATGTGTGGATTGGTTGCACGCCAATACACGCAGTTGTGGCGGTTCACATATCCTGAGACGTGAAAATTTGCCTCATCGCTCCATTCCACATGGCGTGCTAACTCAGGATCGTCCTCCAGCATTGCAAGCCAAGTTTCGGCAAACTCCAATCGCCTGTCGGGATCATCTTCGAGCAAGTGATTTGTAAAGCGAGGATGATATGGCCTCAGTTTCAGATCCTTCAGGATTCTTTGAATACTCGTACGAGAAATGTCTAGCCGAGCAGATAGCCGCCTTTGCGACTTGTCCTTTTCTTGAGAACTGGCCAACTCATTTTGCAGGCGCACTTTGTTGGCGTCAGTAACAACGGTCTTGGGTCTACTGCATTTGCGCTCTTCAACGCTGCCAGTTTCATCAAACTTCTTGTTATCAACGAAGGTCCGGGTGTCCCAAACTTAGCTGCCATACGACGTTTCACTTCTGAGTAATTGTTGGTCGCTGAGTACAACCTCACACAATCTACCTTCTCTTCCAGACTCAATCGCTGCGCCGCCATCTTGATATGGACGATCCTCATGATTCGCGCCTTTTTTGCATCCCCTTGCTCACATAACGCGCGCAATTTGAATTGCGTCAGTCGCGCGTGACGCGCACACGGCGCTTTCAAAGATTGTATATATTAATCTGGGCCACCCTGTAGATAACACATTAATCCCCAGAACTTTGCAGAACTTTCATGACCCCTTCTGTCAATTTTTATGGTTTATCAGGCCATATTTGGCAGATTGAACTCCTTTCGCGTCTTTTATTTGTTTAAGAAGTCATTACGAGTTGAATCCCCAGAATGGCTGCGAAGTCTCGGGTGTCTGGATATTAACGTTATGGCAGTGTATGTCGTATGAAAACTTAACTGACATACGCTATACATTTATTGATTAGCAAACTTTGGGGAAAAGATTCTTTTCGATGATATTCCAATATTACGGTTCAGGAAACTAGATCTTGAGGTTTTATGATGCAGTATGGATGTCTCTACAGCAGTAGTGACAAAATTAGGGCAACAAATTCAGTTAATGATACTACGGTAATTAATCTAATAAATTGATATTACAGTATGTTTCAAATTTATTCGGACACTTTAAAAATAGCACATTATCAATGGTTTTGACTTTTATTTAATTTCTACAACAATGATAATGCTTCAAATGAACAATAGGCCCTCTAAATATAACAAAAACATAAACAACTCGTTATTAAAAAAAAACCACTTTAAAACTTAGAAAAAATTGAAATTGAGTGTTTCACATTTATTCGGACAGGCCCCTCAATACTCAATGAGACAATCCATTTACTATTGGTCGTTGGCATTTAAGCAACTTAATGTACTTTTAAACATTGCATGGGCCATTTTTTTCACTGGGCTTCGAATTGAAACACTGAGCTACAATGGGACGAGGCATAAATGTCACCGATTATGAAAAAGGTCACATTGATGCCTTTCCTAGCCAAGGAAAGTCCGTACGTGAGATTACTGCTTTTGTCAACAGGCCAAAATCATCGACAATTGTTGATTACATGAAATGAAAAGAAGTTCAGAAACCACCAAAAAAGAAAAAAGGGCCGAAAGCAATTTTAAAACCTCGTGATGTGCGGTGCATTGTCAACGCAGCATCCAATGAATGCACATCTGTAAGGCGAATTCGAGCTGAATTGGACCTTCCATGCAGTGGTACGACAATGTACAGAGCCATAAAAAATTCATCAGTGCTGAGACATGGACTTTTGCGTTACCATTAATAAACCACCACAAACGTGACAGATCGACATGGGCTAGAACACACATGTCCTGGACCGACGTATGGTTGGAAATTTTTGATGGACCCGAGGGGTGGGCATGCTATTGGCATGATTTGAGAAAAGAACCGAAGACGTTTTCAAAACGTCAAATTGGTGGCGGATCAGTGATGGTGTGGGGAGCATTTGGCTTCAATGGAACGTCAACATTGGCGTTTATTTCACAAAGATTAAATTCAAATGGGTACCAGGAGATCTTGGAAGAACATCTTTTGCCTGCTGAAGCAGTTGTCTGTGGAGAAAACTGGCGTTTTCAACAAGATAATGCACCAATACACAATTCAAAGGACACCGAAAAGCGGTTGGAATCACTTAACGTTCAAGTTTTGTCGTGGCCATCCAGAAGCCCAGATATCAATCCAATCAAGAACTTGTGGGGCATTATGGCTAGGCAGGTTAACAAAAATGCACGGCAATTTTCATCAGTTTCTGAATTGAAGTCTGCAATTGAAGATGCCTGGTACTCTCTGGATCCTGGAACTCTTCAAGAACTCATTCGATCAATGCCAAACAGAGTTTTTGATGTCATCAACAAAGGGGAAGTCACAGTGGACGTTAAATATTTTTATAATTGTTTAAACTGGTGCTAAATCGTGCCTGTCCCAATAAATGTGAAACACTCAATTTCAATTTTTTTTTCTAATTTTTTAAGTGTGTTTTTTTAATAACGAGTTGTTTATGTTTTTTATTATATTTAAAGGGCCTATAGTTCATTTGAAGCATTATCATTGTTGTTGAAATTAAATAAAGGTCAAAACCATTGACAATGTGCTATTTTTAAAGTGTCCGAATAAATTTGAAACATACTGTACTTAATTACTAATGCTTCAATTACAAATGAGAATATGAAAAGTGAAAAATCGTGTTAGGGTAGGTTGTCTACTGCAAAGACTCCACATACAGTACTAGTCATACTCATTGAACTAGGAGGGAATCACTTAGGTGAGGTATGGTTGATAAGAGATTAGCAAATGACTGTGATGAAGTAATATTTTTCCGTAAAATAAGAAAGTACAGATGGAAAGTACTTTTAAGTTTGATGAAAATAAATTTTGCACGACGACTTCTTATAGGTCCAAACGTTGGAGACATTTTTCTAGAGAAACTCTGCATGGATGTTGACATTCGATAACTTCATGTACAGATGATAACACACTTTTAGTCGAATATGATGGTACGATGACTAAAATGTAGTTGCCAAACGTTGGACACTCCTCCTAGATGGATTTCATTCAGATATTAAACAAGCCTAGATGTTAAATAAGTTTTCACACAGTCGGATGTGGTGGTCAGATGAAAATTTTTTAAATTAAATTGAACAAGACCGTTCACCGTAGGTGTTGGATTCCGCCAAGGGTGTGTACTGTCGCCCCTCTTGTTCATTATCTTTATGGACTGGATAGACAGGGGCAGCCGAGGCGATGAGGTGTTTGTGTGGGCGACTGCCTGGTGGAGAGGTTGCTCTTTGCTCATGACCTTGTCCTCCTTGGGTCTTCTCGCACGAACCTTCAGCATGCACTAGTGTGGCTAAAACCGAGGTTCTGGTCCTTTCAAGACAGCCTGCTCAGTGCGCTCTCCATGTTAGGGGAGCCTCATTGAGATAGGTGGAGAAATTCAAGTATCTCGGGATTGCATTCACGAGTGATGGACGGCAGGAGAAAGAATTGGATGCTCGGATCGGTGCAGCAAGCTGTGTCAGACGTGAACTGTGGCGATCCGTGGTAACGAAACGCGAGCTGGGTAACAAAGCCAAGCTCTCCGTCTTCAAATCTATCTTTGTCCCCATTCTCACCTATGGTCATGAGGCTTGGGTAAAGACCGAAACAGTGCGATCGCGGGTACAAGCGGCCGAAATGAGATTTCTGAGAGGTGTGGCAGGTATTACCCTACTAGATAGGGTGTACAGCAGCACAATAAGGGAATCTTTAGGTGTTGAGCCGCTACTTCTCCGCATTGAGAGATTTCAGTTGCGCTGGTATGGCCACGTGATACGGATGCCGCAAAATAGTCTTCCTAGGCAGTTGTTATTTTCCAAGCCGGTGAGTAAGAGACCAAGGGGTCGGCCTAAAACTAGGTGGCTAGACTACATGGAGAATCTGGGTTCGAGTCGCTTGGATATTACCAGGGAGGACATGCGCCTGATGGCGGAAGATTGCGATCGCTGGATAAGCGGGTTTGAAAAGTAAGTAGGTTCCTGCAAAATTCTGTATAAACACAGACAACGATTGTAATAGTAATGAAATTCATCTAGGAAGTCTCCAACGTTTGGCAACTACAATTTAGTATCTTACCACCATATTCGACTAAACGTGTGTTATCATCATGACATGAATTCATCGTTTGGCCTAACAAGAAGTCGTCGTGAGGTTTTACATCAAGTGGGCAAATTTATTTTCATCAAACTTAAAGTACTTTCCATCTGCAAATTTTTGTCTCGGGCCCGATCGAACTAAATCCGCCGCTGTTTAGACCCTCAACAAAACTCGAAAATTCAATATATTTCAAAATATAGCGTAGCCTGCCTAAAAAATTCAATAACGAAGTATAAGAAAGCAGGGTATACGTTGAAGAAAGAAAAAACATCTCTTGTCCACACAAACAGAATTTAATAGATCGTATACGCATTTCGGTCAGTTTGTGGCGGAATACAAGGAATATATATACAAGGCTCATTCAATAAATAAATAACCGGAAACGTACTATAAAAAATCTAAAATACCACCGTGATAATTACATGTTTGTTACTTTGTGGAGGCATGCATAAGCTATTCATAGCTGGGGCTGGTAAGCCCAACTCGCACATAGAATGCTGGGAAATAGTACCACAAGATGGAGGCACTTTTACAGGAGTGCTCCAAGCTGGGGCAGCAAACTATCGCAGATGTTTGTTGAGTGAAGCCGTGCTTTTGCTCCATGACAATGCGAGACCACAAATTGCTTGTGTCAGACTGCCTATAATTGCGAACCTACTCTTTGAGTGCTTAAACCACCCTCCATGTTCACCCGATCTCGCACCTTCAGATTTCCACACCTTTGGCCCACTGAAGGATGCACTAAGTATCATCGGGTTTTCTCCTTGTTACTTACTCCCTGTTCTACCTGCTAAATGATGAGAGCTTCGCTCTCGAAAAGCGCTTACAGGATGAGGTCGTATTTTTCCTTTTAATTTTGTTGTGGTCAAAGAGACTTTTATTTATTTTATCTTATTACTTGATTATGTTTAATTTAATTCTACTCTTGTCAACTCTCTCCTCTAAGTTTATTTACCATTCGCTTAATCAGTTTTGTACCATCGGTCCTTAGCTCTTTGTCCCGATTGACTCATACTTGACTCAAATTGAACCTATTGTATCTGTATTCCTTTGATCAAGTCTGGCATGATGGACTCATTTACAAAATGATTACTTGTAGCTTCCCTGATGACCTAATTGCCTTGGTTCGCTCCTTTCTGACAAATAGGACCTTCCGTGATAAAGTTGGTGACTCCTTGTCTGTCCCTTGCGATGTTAATGCTGATGTTTCCCCAAGGCTCTGTCTTGGGGCCTGCCTTGTTCAATTTCTTTATTATTCACGACTTTCCTAAGTTTGCAAAGTGCAATCTTTACTTGTTTGCTGACGATGGGTCCATCATGACTTGGGCACGTAATCCAGTCCACGTCATCAGCCGCCTGCAGAAAGCTTTACACCAGTGTGAGAGCTGGTTCTCTTAAGTGGCGCTTACAGCTGAATGTTAACAAGTGTAAAGCCATGTTCATCACACGCAAACGCAAAAACCCTCCAAGGCCACTCATCCTATATGGTAGGAAGCTTGAGTGGGTTAAAAATATAAGTACCTCGGAGTTGTGATTGACTCCAAGCTCAAATGGAACGACCATGTCCAATATTCGCTTAACAAGGCTAAGAAAGCGAAGTTTAGTCTCATCGCGCCCCTGTGGCGAAACAGCGCTCTCAGAGTGAACAGCAAACTCTTGTTATACAAGGTAGTGATTCGTGCCATTCTACTTCACGGTATGCCTGCATGGGCTTCCATTTGCAAATCGAGATGGAAAGATCTTCAGACCTTCCAAATTGTTACTCTCCGGTCCATTGCCTAACTTGACAGAAGAGTTGCCAACAATCTTTCCATCTATGAAGATCTGGGGATGGCCCATATTGATACCTATGTCCAAACACTTCTCAGGAACATGCTGCCCAAGACGGAACATCAAGAAAATACCCTGGTTGCTGGTATCCTGGATCACTCACTCGTTATCAGGGGTCCTCTCAGGTTTCGAAGACCCCGTCATATCCTGAATGTCAATTTCGAGAACATTAACAAGGCCGAGTTCCCCAACTACTGTTTCTACTAGATCCTAGTTTTTCGGATTCGCTATTCGTCAATCCACAATCTGATTCTCGTCCCTACCATGAAGGGACTCTTCTTTCGATGACTTAAGAGGTTCATCAGGCTTCTTTCCCACTTCAGTGTACCTCATTTGGTTTACTTTTTGGGCGAGCGTGTAAAGTGAGCTAAGGCTCCTGGACCATTCGTTCTGCTTTTTCACTACACTGATCGATTGTCGATTGTCTGTATTCCTTGTATTCTGCTGAATGATGGCCACAAAGTAATCGAAGTGCATATATGGTGCATAAATTCTTTCTGTGTGAACAAGAGGTGTTTTTTTTGTCTTCAACATGTACACTGGAGAAATTCTACTTTATAGCCACGTAGTCCAAATTTACTTATGTCGAACTTACGTAGTCGGAAACTCTCTTTATATTTCTAATTTACTGATTCCTGATCGAGGGTTAGTCCCAAATCATAAAAATAATGTTTCCTAAGAACTATAAGTAAATGGTAAAATTCCATACTGAATAAATTTTTATTCACTCAAATACTAGAATTAAAGAATTTTAAAAATTAACCAATGAGTTCCTTTCAGCTACTCTGTTTCTAATCTATTCACATGTACCCGAATTTTTCGAATATAACGCGCTATCAATTATAACGCGCACCCTATAAACCTACATGAATTGTAAAAAAATTCGACTATAACGCGCACTCAAGTATAACGCGCACCCTTTAAACCTACATGAATAGTAAAAAAATTCGACTATAACGCGCACTCAGGTATAACATGTATGATGTCATACGTACTAGAAAATAAAATAAATTTACGGTAGTTATTATAATTGCCCTTTTGATTTGCCTAATGGTAAAAAAATATGATACGAAATGGTTTTTCTAAAATAAATTTTTATAAATATTACAAATTAAAAAATCAAATAAAATACCTAATAACAATTAAAAACCAATAAAGTCTTCGTCTTCACTATCGGAATGAAATAGTTCCATCCATTCAGCTGATTGCGCTGCAACTTGCGGTGGTGGTTCTTGAAATGGAGGCTCTTGCATCAGGGCTGTTCTTATGCTGGTGACTCTACTTCTTCGATCGCTTCGTTTTCTGGAGGCAAAAGCTTTGCTTTCCGAAACCCATTCACAATCGTATTTACACTAATCTTCTGCTATGAATCCGTAAATAATGGGGATAAAGGGTTAATCTTGGCATCCTTCGAACACTTATGGCATGTATAATCATCATGGAAATTTTCATTCAAATCTGATCATTGGATCCGAAGATATTATCGATTTTTAAAAACGCCTTTTCTCATTGCCGGTGCACCATTAAAAATATGAATCCGAGTATAACGCGCACTCGAGTACAACGCGCAGGGGTTCTTGTAACTGTTTTTGACTGCAAAATGGTGCGCGTTATATTCGAAAAATTAGGGTAAATCCAAGCTAATACCATATTGTTATACCTAATTTTCAATGATAATGATGATGATAAGGACTAATCTGATTGAACAGAAATATCAGCAATCTGCTGGAGGTTTTGAATAGCAAAAAGGTTTAGAATTCTTATATTAAGAGATGAAATCACAGAGTCTAATAACTTTCCAGTAACTATTTCAGACTTTAAATGAGAGGACAGAATAGTCTATTGTCGCAATTTTCCCCATGGATGGGTTTTCTGAAGTTGTCACGAAACTTTTGTTAAATATTTTGTTTTTAAATGACAGAACGTGACGGCATGTACGTGTCTGCTCCGTTTTTACGATGGTTATTTCAAATAAAAGAAAAATGCAGTAAAGTATCCGTAGAGAGCTACAACTTGAGCTACTTCTCGACAAAAATCTTCGTCGATGTCAGCAGCTTGCCAGTTTTTGTATTCCTATATCAAAATCTTCTTTGTGGCTGCTTACGAAGTAAAATTTGCATTAATGTTTTCATTTCATCATTTAATGCAGCTACATAGGAGTCCAATAATCAAATAGTGCAATATTCCGATGGTCTAGGTTAACACATTGTAATATTCATATATTGCTCTTGCAGACTGAGGGCAGGCTTTGTCATACAGCAGAACCACCACCCCTGTAACCTGTTTATTTCTCGTTATCTGCTTAATGTTGACCTTATGCCATTTTCAACGGTCAATGGCGTTTCTGTTTTTATAATCGAGAAAAATAGATTCCTCGGTTTAGTGAATACCTTTTGGCAAACTTATTTTTACTGGCATATCTTGACGTTTCCAATGCATAGACGTTTAAAGCTTAGGTAAAATTTAAACCTTAACTGGTCCAGTATTTCCGCCAGCTTTAAAATTATATCTGTCACTTAAACCGTTTGCATATTCGTACGATGATAATTCGACTTTATGGATGGTTGCTTTCGTGCGTGCATTGTAGAGCCGCTTGCTTTGTCATTAATGCCAAACTATTTGATAGTGTCATAGAAACTAATTTGTTCTCTACTTGGCGTCCGAAATGTACTGCATAATAGACGAGATCATGTAAAAAATCCTAAATCTCGTGCTGTCGCAGACAATTTTCCAACGAATTGATTGCGTGATACGGAATGGAAATCTGAAAAGTCAGTGCTGCGAACATGAACATATGAAAACAAACAGTTTCAGTCTACCTATTTTCAGTAATAGACCGCTCTCGCAAATACCACTGTTGTGTGTCTTCAATGGGCCATTGGACTCTTGTTCCGTTTAGGGTTAGGTCAGTTTATGTTCTCCAGCGTCAATTAACCTGCAAATGAAATACACCCGTGTCCTATATCAGTATACTTATTTCATAAACCAACTTCCAGAATGAAGTGAAACTTGGTATGAGTGTAGCATGTGCAAAAAAAAAAAAGACAAAACAGTTTAATTACACATGTTTTATTTCATAAAGCTTATGAAAACAGAGAAAAAAGAACTTGGTTTTATGTGCACGAAACATGGGGAACATGCTGCTAATATGAGATATGGTCTTCTCTAGCGACCACAAGAGATCTGGGATGGTCATTGGTAGAGGCTAATGGGATGCAATTCGTCTCCCTAGTTAATCCTACGCGTGCTCAATCGGATTCATACACGGAGATCTTGCTGGCCACTCCATGCGTTGGATGTCCTCACTTTGCAGAAAGTCCTCCACTAGCAATGTCTGTGGGGAGGTGCATTATCGTCCATGAGAATAAAATCTAGACTCATGGCCCCTTTGAAACCTCTAACATGACTTTCTAGTATTTCATCTATCTCTGAGCAGCATTAATGGTACCTCTATCAAAGATGTGGAGCTCTGTGCGTCCGTTTAGCTCGATGCCTCTCCAAACCACAACTCCACCACCGCCATACTGGTCCTTTTCTTTGATGTTGTTGGGATTATAATAGGTTCCACATTCTCTCCAGATAATAATTCAACGAAAATCGCTTTATAATCTGAATCTGGTTGTTGTACGTTGCTCCACTGGTCCAATTTCCAGTTACGATGTTTTCAACTGCGTACACAGAATATCGGCTTCTTTTAGCCTCCGGTGAAACTGTTTGTCTGGAAACTCTTCTTTCTGAGACAGGCGGCTGCAAGCTTGTTAGACAGCTGCCTGGCAGGTAGGGTCCCCTGATGTCTTGCAGGGAATTGCAAATATCGGTTTTGCTGAGTGGTTCTAACCTGAACTGGTCGCGTGTAACATCTCCTGTGTCTTGAAACCGTCTCCAAATTATGGAAATGACACTTAGAAGAACATTCAGTTCTCTGGAGACTTCCGTTTCTGACTGTCCTGCTTGGAGTCTTCCGATTATTCTGCCTTTCACGACAAGATCAACTTGGCGTGTGTTAAACGTAAAATCAAAGATAACAAGAGTTTCTCCTAGCATGGCTTGCAAGAGTGTGTTATGTGACCCGTGTGTGCTTTTGGACACGTGTGTACATAAATCATTAAGACAAAGATATAACGCGAACTCGCCAATGATGCGGAACTTTTCGGACTTCCTATTCAATGAAAGCTTAATGCTATGAACTCAGGCGGCTACGCAATAGGCTATAAAGATTCTAAAGGAAAACTACCACCTATTATCAGTCAGATATCTTTAAGTAAATCATTAATACCATAATTTTCTAATTTTGCGCCATCGGTTAAGATAATCAACAATCCAAGAACACTTTTTTTTTTCTTTTTCAGCAACAAGAGTGCACGTCCCAGCTGAAGACCGCCCCTGAACCATCTCCCGACCACAAGCTGGTGAAACTCTTCCGACCGCTCATGGTGCGACTGGGTCCGCTAGGAGGAATATCGAGCATGGGCGAGCACCACGATCACACGGGCAAACCGTCCCACCGAGAAGGCGTCCCCACGGCAAGTTTCATCGCGGGCCTCATCGGCATGGGCTTCATCTGCGCCATCGTATGCGTCTTCATGTACAAACGCTTTAAGAAAGGCACCGAAAAGGATTACAAGATGCAGTATAGCCCCAACGCCGAGAACAACAAGGAGGAGGTTGCTCCCCTCAAAGTCACCTCTGCCTCAACCGAATAGAAAAGCAATTGATCCAGGGGATGTAATTCTATAAAGCCTGTTTGTTAATGGCGATCGATTAGGTGGACTTCTGGTTTGTTTTTCTCGTAACAAAAGGCAGCAAGCAATCTAAGGCACACGCGGTATGCGTCATCTTGTTTCTGTACGTTTGAACCTTTGCTAAAATTTTATTACGTTTAACGTCAAAACGTCATATTTTTTAATTTTGTTTTTTTTTATTGTATAAATATATTCAAATCTGTAAGCATCAATCTCAAATGTAAGCTTATAAAAATCCATCACACCATTTTATGTAATTATCACTTACGTTATTATTTCACACGCAAGTTGGGAGAAAGTCACAAATGTTGAGATTCAGTTGAATTATTAACACAAAAGTACATCAAATGAAACTTCAAATGCTCATGTATTGGTCTTATTGAAGCTAGGTCTAAAATTTCATATTTCTGTTTGTCATCAGGAGGAGAAAACTGGGAAATTTTTCTTTACTTGTTCTTGGACTTACTCTTTAGACCGTCGTACTTAGGCACATGAAACCTTCATTCCTTCACTTTTTTTCTTTATTTTTCTAGTTCTCTTTGTCTTGAATCATAATTTCTTTTGTAATTGTAACATAAAACGTGTACAGAAACAATATGGCGCCCAGGTAGCTATAAGAATGAAGTTGAAGTTGGCAATGGACCGAACAAGATCATTTTAAAAGGACCATTCAGAAGAACTATTCTGTTTTTGTTTTTTGTTTTTTCCTGCTAATTATTTAGAATTTTCTTTTTCCCGTATTCTCCACTGCCATCATCATTTGTGACAGACGATATTATCATGCGTGTCTCATGAACTTTTTTTTCTTTATTATTTTTTTCATTAAAAATATCCCATTGGTTTATAAAGTTCCAAAATGTTAAAAATCTATTTTGTAATAATGTTTTATTTTTTCTTTGCATGCTAATGTTTTATTTTTTTTTTTTACATTTTGTTTGTAATGTGAAATAAATAGAGAGGGTGAGGAAGACATCAAGGTTTTTCTTATCTTTTTCTCCAATAACGTTTTCATAGAGGAAAAACAAGGGCAAACGTAGCCACCAGGCGAAAATCTATACGAAACTAAAAAAATCTGAATCTAAAAAAATTGTCTTTTCCCAAGCTGATGTTTACGTGATCGACTCGATGGAAGTAACACGTAGAACTACATTATACAATAAAGAACTACTGTACAGTAAATATTACAGCAACATCACGCTTTAATCCTCTTGGGAGGTCAGGCACATAGAAAGAAAGAAACTTAGCTTTAACATCACGCTAATTAAACGACGTCACACATCCCATCTCTACATCCATTTCTTGCTTACTCCACTGTCATTCTTTTCTTCATATATGTTCGCCTTTTATTCGATAAGATTTAAAAGATCCATTAGGCTAGTATCATTTACAAGGGAATCCCGCGAACATGTATGACACAGATTTCCACCAAATTGAAATACAGGGTGATTCAGTCAATTTCTGACCATTTCACTCAAATGACGTGCATCAGGGATAAACAATTGAAAGAATATGAGCGCCATATCGAATTTCTAAATAGTTGGAGTTTGTATTGTTGCAACAGCGCTGCATGAAAATCGTATTGTTGAAAAATGGCGCCCGCTTTATCAACAGAGCAGAAATACAAGGTTGTCGAATGGTATTTCGAGACAAAATCACCTGTAACCGTGCAAAGAAAGTTCCAGGAGGAGTATAAGTGTCGAGACGCACCAGGCAGGCAAGCAATCATGGATTTTGTCAAGCAATTTCGTGCCACTGGATGTGTTAAAGGCAAGAAAAAAGGCGGGAGCGAAGCTCGTGTTCGAACGGCCGAAATTGTCGAAAATGTTCGCACAAGGTTGGTCGATTCCCCTATCAAAAAATCTGTTCGCCGCCTATCCATTGAAGAAGGGCTGTCGTATACCATGACGTGGCGAAATTTGAGAAAGGATTTACACCTGTACCCGTATAAGATCAATGTTTATCAGGGGTTAACAGACACTGGAAGACAGAAGCGACAACAATTTGCGATGTAGTTTGGAGCAGAAATGGAAGCCAATCAGGACATTGTGGACAACCTGTAGGTGTCAGATGAGGCTTTCTTCCATCTGTCAGGTGACGTTAATAAACACAAAGTTCGTTTTTGGGGTTCCTAGCACCCTCATGAGATCCATAAGTCGCCTCTTCATCCACGAAAGGTTATGGCTTGGTGCGCGATTTCCAAAAGAGGCATCATTGGTCCGTTCTTTTTTGAGGGCACCGTAACGTCACAGGCTTACCTTAACATGTTGGAAACCTTCTTCATCCCCGAGCTGCGAAGGAGGCGTATACTGCTTCGACATCAATGGTTTCAACAAGATGGGGCTAGGCCTCACACCACTAATGAAGTGCTAGACTTTCTCAATCAGAAATTCGGAAATCGTGTCATTTCAAACAGGTTTCCAGATCGATTCGGGGGTGGCTTTCTTTGGCCCCCTACGAGTCCTGATCTAAACCTATGTGATTTTTATCTCTGGGGGTTCCTTAAAGACAGTGTGTTCACTGCAGCACCAAGAACCCTAGACCAGTTGCGACAAAGCATCGTCGACTGCTGCACCCTTGTGGATGCAGAAGTCCTAGATAGAGTTATGAACAACTTCACCATTCGGCTGCGAACAGTTCAAAACGTTCGTGGTGGCCACATTGAGCATATCATCAAGACTTTTCCACGGGAATAAAAACTCCGAACTGCCTAAAATATCATACTGAAATGCTAAGTTTGTAAACATTAATAGGTCTAGAAATCATAGTACTGAAATGGTCAGAAATTGACTGAATCACCCTGTATGTTACTCATCTGAAGCTACTAAAGATGCTTTTAAAATAAGAGAGTGCGAAATTTTGTTTCTTTCAAAATAAACCGCGAAAACGAAAAAAATTGAGCACACATAGCCATACAAGGACTCCATTGTTAAAGTGGGCTGCGTGTATTAATGCGCTTAAGGGAACTTCTTTCGTCCACTACTCAGCAATAAGCACGAATCCACTTCACATGAAATCAATGGAAGCAGACAGCAGCAGACGACAATTGAATGGCTTCTCAAGTTTCTAAACAAATTTAGTTTTTATAAATAGATTATTACAATTAGCTAATTGCTTTCCAGTAAAAAATGTGTATAGTAATTAATAACCATTTCCTTAATTTATTATTTCATTTTATTAAGTAATCAAACACGGGGCTGGTTTCATGTGCAACGTCGAGTAATACGTGGCGTTTGTGAGGGGGTATATATCGCGGTGCTTTATAATTTTAAATAAAAAATGGTATTCGTGAATTCTTATCTCATCTTATAAATTACTTTGGTACGAATAATTGTACAGCAAAATTGAGGTTTTATGCTTAATAACAGTGCTCTAACTGCAACTCTTTGGCGACTGCCGCTAACAATTTTGCTTCCCCTCTTACCGCCATATTTGTTGAACTCTGCACTCCTGGAGCGCTCCGCTGCCGCGCAACGCTATCGCTTCCACGGCGTGCTTGCGAGCAAAAAAAAAAAGGCACGGATAGGCTATGTGGGATTCCCTTGTTAGTATAAATAAATAAATAAATAAGTGGACGTCTAGAGTGTTGCGGATACTAATGCGATTTATTGCCGACGTGTTTCAGTATTACATCATCTTCAGCGGGCATTTACAAAAGTAACAGATGTGAAATCGACAATCTAGCAGTGAAGTAAAAAAAGTCACGAGCGGTCCGGGAGCAGGGTTCCATAGCACATTCGCCCGAAGAGTAACCAGTCGAATTACATTGAGATAGAGAAGTCTGATGGTCCTCTTGGGTCATCCTGAGGATAGGGTCCTTACCTAGTAGGACGAGGGATACGATTGTGGATTGATGTAGTTATAACCCATCTGCGGGTTAGGAGATCCAGAAGTCATGGAAAACACCCTAGTTGATAAGGTCGAAATTGACTTCCAGGACATGTCGGGGTTTACGAGAGTGATACAAAATACCCGCTACCAAGGAATTATCATGACTCTCGACTTTTAGAAGTAAATTCTTGAGGAGCACCTGGACTATCTACCAATGTGGGCCATTCCGAGGTCATCATATATCGAGTAGTTGTTTGCAATTGTTCTGTCGAGTTGAATAATGGTCCTGAGAGTTACATTCTGAAAGGATTGAAGTTTCTGTCACCTTGACTTGCACATAGCAGCCCAGGCAGGCATTCCATGAAGTAAGAGCTTGTTATCCAGACCAAGCGCACTGTTTCTCCCCAACAGTGCAATCAGGCTGAACTTAGCCTTTTTGGCCTTGTTGAGAGCGTATTGGACGTGGTCATTCCAGTTTAATTTAGAACCAAACTTAACACTAAGATATTTGTACGTAATTCTTAAATCAGTCAAGGTGTGTACCACATAGGACGAGGGGCCCTGGGGGATACCTGCGTTTCCGGGTGATGAACACGGCTTTGCATTTGTCAACGCTGAGCTTCAGCCGCCATTTGTCGAACCAATCTTCGCACTGATGCAAGGCCTTTTGAAAGCGACTGATGACATGGGCTGGGTTCCTCGCGCATGTCATGATGGCCGCATCATCAGCGAACAAGTACAGGTTACACTTAGCAAACTCCGGAAGGTCATGGATGAAAAAATTGAACAACGCCGGCCCCAGAACGGAGCCCTTGGGAACGCCAGCCTTGACGTCGCAGGGGTCAGGCAAGGGGTTACCAACCTTAACACGTTAGGGTCTGTGTGATAGGAAGAGCGAACCAGAGCAATCAGCTCATCAGGGAAACCACGTCCCGCTCCGAGTCTTCCGATTATTCTGCCTTTCATGACAAAATCAATTTGGCGCCAGTGGTCAACGATAAAAGTTCTCCGAGCGTAGCTTGTAAGAGGTAACCCTATGTGACCCTATGGTTACTCTGCTGTATTTATTGCACTTTGATCACTTTGCATAAGTTTACTATCGTAAATTGACATTGGTTTAACTGTCTATGATGTTTACATGATGTTTACATACTAAGATTTTTCGTTTTTCTGAAAATAACCTTTAAATGTTATTTTTTACAATTAGTCTATGCTTAACTTTTGGACACGAGTGTGCATTGACTGCTCAATTGAAAGTGGACACCTGCCGTAGTGGAACAACCTACGCAAATTGGGGCAATAATTTGAATATATTCGTTATAAAACAGCAAGATTCTATTCAGTTGCAGTCATTTCGTGTCTTACCACGTTCTGAGGTAAAATGCCACCATCAAAATAGCCGAGCGATTTTCAACGTGGAGTAGTCATAGGCTGCCACATCAGTGGACAGAGTGCGTGAGCCATAGGAGCGACACAGAACCTGCTAAACTCGACTGTGGGTGTTATTATTACGAAGTGAAAACTTGAAGGAGAGTGGCAACACGACATCATGGAGGTGGCCGAGCCCGCATGCTGAACGATAAAGACTGGAGAGCCCTGAAGCGGTTGATACGGCAGAACAAGACTGTTCCAGCGGAACAATGGTGGTAGGACTTCCAGAAGGCAACGGGAACAACTGTCAGCACCATAAAGATTCATCGGGAGCTCCATGGCTTAAGGGACACCGCTCAGGCTGCTGCCCACAAGCACAGCATCGCCCCTGTAAACACCCAGTGCCTGGTGTAAAGGGCGACGGTCTTGGTCGATGGACCGCGATGGTAATCACTCTACCGATCCAGTGAGCGCACCTGGATGTGGCGTTGCCAGGGAAGTTTCTGTATGTGTCATCCCAACAGTGAAGTTTGGCGGTGTGGTGTGATGGTGTGGTCGTGTTTCTTCAAGTTTGGGCTTGATCCGCTGGTTGTGATCGAGGGGAACATGGCATCCACACAGTATTAGGATGTTCTAGACAATTCGATGGTTCCTACATTGTGGCAGCATTTCGGTGAAGGGCCATTTGTGTGTGTTCCAGCATGAAAATACGCCGTACGATAAGGCCCGTGCTGTCAGCGCCTGGTTTCCGGAGAATAATGTTCAGGAAGTTCAGTGGCCTGCCCAGATTCTAGACCTTTGGGTTGAATTGGAGCATCGGATTCGTGCATCCCAACGGCTTTGAAGGAGGAGTGAGCAAAAATACAGTTGCTTGCTATCAGAAACTGGTGGAGAGCATGCCACAGCATCTGGACGTTGTGCTTAGGGCAAAAGGCCACAGGTGAAATAAAGCGTCTGTTTCATACTTTCAATTGAGCAATCACTGTATATGCCCGATCAACTCAAACCAAACTTGCAGATTATAGACATCCACTACATTTCTCTTCATTCTACAAATGAAATGATTACACTTATGTGTTGCCTGTAATCATCAGTAAATTTCATAGTAAATCGAACACAACCTCGGCAAATGCTAGTAAAAGAGTAACAGCTACAGAAAATTGTTCAGACACTTGTCACAGCAATTAATTTAACTTCATTCTCATCCAGCGTACTTCAGTTCAAATTTAGAAAAATAAATGAAAAAAAAATTTCTTTTAAAAAATGAATTAATTTATGCGTTCTGAAATAAGTGGCATGGTCTCCGTACAAATGATGGTTTCGGAAGTTTTCATCGAAAATAATATAAAGAAAATTTTGTTTAAATTCTTATTTTAAAGTTTTTGTATTTTGAAAATTCAATTTAAAAACTACTCTCCTTATCACTGAGGAAGCAGTCGTACGTGTTATTTCACCTTCTGCTTTTTCATATGATGAAAATAATTCTGAGAAACTTTCATACATAACTTACTTCAACTTTAAATCTTTTCACAGAGACCCAATTAACTGGGCGTATGCTCCACTTATAATTCATCCGGAAAATTAGGTCTTAGGGATACCGACTAATTTTAAAATAGAAAGCAATGATTAAATTACCTTTGCAAGAACAAGTACTTATTAAAAAAAAGGAAAGGCTAAATAGAAAGTTCTTTTCTCTCCCATTTTAATTGTGTGTTTTTAAAATACTCCTTAGATATAATTACTTCTGAAATACGCATCCATTTGGTAGGAAATTAAATTTAAATTTTATTATTTTAGACACATCTGTTTTATCTAAATTTTTAACATTTTTAGGTTTTTTAACCTATTTTTTAAAACTAATATTTATAATTTTACTAAATGTTAACCAAATAAGAGTTTTTAAATAAATTGCATCTACGTGTATACGATTTCACTTTTTCATGTGTCTTTTCTAGGACTTTTTCCACTAAAAATTTAGTAAAGTTTATACGTATTTATTTTAAAAGAATAGCAGTTTTATGCTGTATATTCCAAGAAAGAATCTTGTTGAGTGTTAAGAGCATTTTGAATTACGTGTATAAAATGTTTACAGCAGAAACTTAATTTTTACTACTCGTTATACAAGAAGGGTCATTCCATGTCAAGTGGTCTGATTTCAGAAAAGTGCCCTGCTCGACCATTACGAATTTCGATGAAATTTTGTGTGGACATTCACATATGTCCCCAATGAGCATTGGTAAAGTTTTACGTTCATTGATGCAATACTTGCTGAGATTAAGTAATTTGTTTGGCGGGCGCGGGGGGGGGGGGGGGCGGGGAGAGGGGGTGTCGCTGGGGATATTTTATTGAGAGAAACAAAACTTTGCCATTTTGTACAACTTTTTGCGCTCTTTAATAAACAAAATAATAAAGAAATTCATGAGCGATTTCCATGAAGAAAATTTGGAGCAAACTTGGCCCAAAAATTTGCAGCTCGAAAAAACATTTAAAGATTGGGTTTTTATACCTTTGGAAGTAAATGTATGATAAACGTGAAACTTTGCGCACAATAACTTATCAAAACAAGGTTTTCGAATATAAAATTTCATTCTCCTAATATATTTCATTAGTTCAAGAATTGAGTGTGAAGTTGATGATTTTTGTAAAAATGCCAAAAATAGCGTAATTTTAGCCCACTTTTACAAAAATATAACTTCTGTAAACTTTTTTTAATCATTTTCATTAGAAAGAGCATGTTTCAAACCCCCTTAAAAAGTATGGTTGGTTTTTCTTCGCTGGCATATAAGGCCTTAGAAATGAACTTCCGAATGAACATGTGCACCGAAACCGTATCATGTTACGTATGTCCTTTATCGACATATGAGGGCGATTCAAAGAGTAACCTTAAAATTTTTTTATTTCGCACAAAACACATTGTCAATAAGGAACAAATAGCGTCACTTTTCGACGTAGTTTCCCTGGCATTCAATACACGTGCGCCATCGTTTTGGTAGTGCTTCAATGCCTACAGAAAATAAGTTCTTGAGAAATGTGCGGAGCCACTCAGGCACCGCCTCCTGAACTTCGTCATCAGACTGGAATTTGCGGCCGCCAAGGTGTTCCTTTAAAGTCCGAAGATGTGGTACGGAGGATGGATCAGGCATTCAAATTGCAGGTCTTTTATAGTGGCAGCTGTGGCACGAGATGTATGGGACCTGGCGTTGTCGTGTTGGAGCAGGACTCCCTTTATGAGAAGTCCACGACGCTTGGTGCGGGTGATGCCAAAACTGTCCTGGTGAAGAGGCACTGATAGCATATTTGGAAGAAATGTTTGAGGACTGGGATTCGGAAGAACCAATAGAATTCAAACAATTGGTTCACGAAACACTTGAAACATGTTTTCACTGTAGACAACTTTATTGAAAAACTCGCTAGTAAAATTTGGAAATTGACTGCCCACCACTTCATTTCAAAACATCAAAGCAAATAAATATTTGAAGTCATTGAAACTGAACTGGTTGTATTGATGGATTTTGCTGAGAATTACTCGTTTGTTGTCCAAGATGCTGCTCAAGGCTTTCACTGGGAGAATTCACAATCCACATTGCATACATTTGTCACTTATTATATCGATAAATATCGTGCGCTGCAAATTGTCAACAGTTGCATAATTTCTGATCATATGCAACATGATACGGTTTCTGCGCACATGTTCATTCGGAAGTTCATTTCTAGGGCCTTATATGCCGGCAATGAAAAATTCAACCCTACATTTTTAGAGGGGTTGAAACTTGCTCTTTCTAATGAAAATGATTAAAAAAGTTTCCAGAAAGTATAATTTTGTAAAAGTGGGCTAAAAATACCTATTTTTGGCATTTTCACAAAAATCATCAAATTTACACGCAATTCCTGAATTAATGAAATATATTAGGAGAATGAAATTTCATATTCGAAAACCTTGTTTTGATGTAAAGTTTCACGCTTATCATACCTTTACTTCCAAAGGTATAAAAACCCAAACTTTAAAATTTTTTTCGAGCTGCAAATTTTTAGACTAAGTTTACTCCAAATTTTCTTCATGGAAATCGCTCATAAAATTTTTTATTTTTTATTTTGTTTAATAGAGCACAAAAAGTTGTACAAGATGGCAAAGTTTTGTTTCTCTCAACAAAATATTGCCAGAGATACTGTACCTCAAATTTGCCAAAATCTCGGAGTCATACTGTAGAAGTCATACTGTTGGGGGGGGGGGGGAGTCAAACAAATTACCTAATCTCAGCAAGTATTGCATCAATGAACGTAAAGCTTTACCAATATTTGTTGGGGACATGTGTGAATCTCCACACAATATTTCATCGAAATCTGTGATGGTCGAGCAGGGACCACCAGACCACTTGACATGGAATGACCAAGAAGACTATCGGTTCCATATCTAGATAGGAATATATGCTCATTTCCTTTCATCTGAAAGAATCGTGGCATCAGGAAAAAGAATTTGTTTAGTCTGTGGAAAAGATGTCTTCTCCAAACTTTATGTCTTGACAATTTTAAATGGTTGCCTTTAGCTTCAAGAAAGAAGATTACACTTTCCCTCAATACATTAGTGAAAATGGAAAGTGTTGGACCTTGTACGTCTATCAAACTTTATGGTGATGTTCAGGGCTGTCTACCCCCCCCCCCCCCCTGAAAAGTCCGTATCATATTAAGAATTATATTGTAGCGTTCCCCTACCCCCCCTATGTTACTAAATATAGATGTGATTTCAAAAACTCAACAGGGGTTGGCGAACACAAGAGTTCGAGACCGATATTTTCAGGAAATGATCACCCACTAACTGCCAATGAAAGCATTCCTTTATTCAAAAAAAAAAAAACAAAACAATATAACCAACATTCAACACTCAAATACGACTCTAATCAGTATGCAAATTTAACATTGGTTTGCATAATGACTATAGTCCCAATAAGCAACATCTACCAAATTACATAACTCAACTGACTTAAGGTAAATTACACCCCAAGCATATCCGTAATTAATTCGCGCTGGCCAGTGTCTGATCACCCACTAGTTGACCCGTACAAATATTCCAATTTTCTTTTGCACACCAGGAGGCGCCACGTCCCTCTTTTTTTTTTAGGGCAGAACAGGGGAGAAGGACTGTAACCCCTCTTGGGCACAACTAATAGGTGATACAATGACTACAGTGGAATTCTGTGTCATCGCACTACATGCCATACGTGCGTGGCTAATTCCACTCTAATCAATTTAATACTTATGGACTATTTAAACTAGTGGGAGTAACAATCTATTTACACCATCCAAAATAAATACAAGCAGTTCTTCATTACATTGATCTAACATGTGGGTCGACCTCAAGCTAAACTGTTGTGTCCGTAGCACAATCTAACTCTAACATCACTATTTCTTATCACGACGGCTCGGTATAAAGATGTGGATAAAACCCATGGTCATTACAGTTACTCTAACAAGACGGGCTCACCGTTAAATGTTCGGACTCCTTACTGCGACAAAGCATGCGTGGATATCGTCAGGGCTCTCCAGAATCGCTTACTCATTACGTTTTCGGGCGCTCCTATCCACATCGAACTTAAGCTGCATAACGACTGCGTTACGGGCATCTCCATATAACAAACAGATTACGATAAAAGCAGTGCTTTAGAGCAATAAAATTTTATGCGAATGTTAATACTTATTGTAAGTGTTATCCTCGTTGGCTGGAACCATTATCCATCCACACCTCCGATACTCTTGCATTTTCGAACACGTTCGGGCTGTTCATCCATGACGGGGTAAGCGTAATGCAGACGTTTAAAATTATTTCTGCTTCACCACAGTGACTTCCATCTCCATCTCGCTTACATCAAAACAGCATTTTATCAAGGTCACAGAGAATTATTTCCATATTAAGCTTAACATATTTCAATTAACTCTGTCCAACGAACGCTCCCGACTACATTGCAAGACAACCAAGAATTATAACAATGAAAATAAAATGATGATGCAATATGAATAAGTTTCAATTTGTAACAATGCATAGAATTCCAGGTATTCAGGCTTTTCTTAGAAAAGAGAGTTCAACACGCTCATAACCCCAACAACAACACACACACCACGCGGTAACAATCCTTTTTTAGGAACACGACAAATTCTCCGAAACTGTTACAACAATACTCTCCCAACAACGACTCATTATACAGCATGAACATTTAATTTTCTCCTTAATAAAACAACAATCACGTAATAATACAGGTCTATTAAATCAATAACGTAATACCACTTACTATAACGAATTACTCCCGTATAACAACGAAACCACAGTACACCTATAATTTAATTTCTTAATACAAAATGATCGCACTCAACCTGACACACGTAACTCACACTTAAGGGACGTTACAATATTAAAGAATTATGTTAAAGTATTATATTAAAAATCAAAAATTTATTTATAAGGATTAAATCAACGATCCTGGGTAAAAATGGAAGAAAATTCATGAAGCTGTCTACCAAAATCTGATGGAAACCGTAATAAAAACAAAGGGTGGTTCAACACCATATTCATTTTCGTGAAATCGTGTTTGACTCCCAAAAGTACAGATGTCTAGAAGCTTTTGATCACATAAGGTACATGTACACCTTATTCCAAAAGCGTTTTCACTTAGGTCAATAATGTTCGGCGCCCTTGCAATACATTCAACCAGTGAAATCAATCGGTTCAGGCAAGAAATCGAATTTAAATCACGTGGGACTCGATTTCTTGCCTGAACCGATTAATTTCACTGGTTTAATGTATTGCAAGGACGCCGAACATCATTCACCGGGATATCGACATTTCGTTATAAGACAATTCGCAACGGAAAATTCATTCTTGCAATAAATGGTGATAGAGACAGCTGGTTCCGAAAAATTTGTAAGATCATTTGAATATACCAACAACCATACAATTATCGTACTTAAAATTCATCGCTCATTATTAAAAAAGAAATTCTAACAATTATGCTTTTTTTGTTGAAAAATAAAAATACGATTTTTTCCATTTTTAAATACAAGCGTGTATATTTCCATAAAGCGAATTTTAAATGGTTAAAACAATTTAGAATCTTACAATTTCTCATTTCAATTAGTAATTTAAATTTAATTTATCATTTGAACCTCAAATTAAGTGAGGAATTATTCATTTATTATAAACAAAGTAAAACGAAGACTGCATAAAATTATGTCCTCCCGATTTCGACAAAGATAACAGGAAACCACTGATCCACATAAAACTTTTAATCGGACGTATGCGCATTTCGGCAGCCACGCTGCCTTCTTCAGCGTACACAAGGATTTTGATCAGAACAGACAAACCTGTTCAGATAAAAGGGCAAGGATTTACAACATCTTTTTATAGTACAAAGTACTGATGTAAGACTGGTACTTCCGTATAACAGGCAACTGAACAAAGGCATGGAAAAGATCGCCAAAGACTTTGGTATGGAAATTACATACAGAAGCTCGGACACGTTGGTAAAACGACTGAAGAACCCCAAAGACAAAATTGCCCCAGAAGACAAACCAGGTGTGTACAAACTGCCTTGTGCCAAATGTGAGGCAGTCTATTATGATCAGTCCCGGAGGGCAGTTTGTACTAGAATTAATGAACATCTTACATGCATTAGAAATGGGAAATATGGAGTATCGAGGTTTGCGGATCATATCCTGGACCAAGGACATGACTTTAAGCAAGAAACTTTCGACATTATACACAGCACTGGTGACCGCCGTCTGCTGTATTTTGTGGAATCTTTTGCGATTAACACGGAGGATCCTGTTGAACAGTGACGGGGGCCCAGTAGATGTAACCCACCTAAAAGACATCGGAAATCGGATACATCTACCAAAATTGACCAGGAGAAGACCGAACTTGACGAGCGACAACCAGATCAATGACGACAGAGTGACCCGGTAATTTTATTGTATTTTGTGTTGTAATTTGATCTAATTGGCTGTTTGTAAAATTTGGTAATTTTTTGAGTGTTCCTTTATTTCGCGCTGTAATAACTTGTTCATTATTGGCTGTTTTTCCCTGACTTTGTACATAAAAAGATGTTGTAAATCCTTGTCCTTTTATGACAAGGGCACACTAGCTCACCCGGCTCACGTTATCACTCGGCTGCAGTGCGCCTTGAAGCAGTTCGAAGACTGGTTTAACTGCTGGAAGTTGAACCTTAACGTCGGAAAGTGCAAGGCTTTGTACCTCAATAGGAAGCTCAAGCGTCCCCTAGATTCTCTTGTTCTGTTCAATAAGAAACTGGACTGAGTAGACAACTACAAGTATCGGAAAGTTATCATTGACTCAAGACTCTCATGGAACCGGCATATGTCCTATGCTCTGAACAAAGAGGGCTAAGTACAGTATCATAGCTCTCATGGGTCGCAACAGCGCCCTCAGCATTGACAACAAGCTACTTCTGTACAAATCGATTATCCGGACCATACTCCTCTATGGCATGCCTGCGTGGGCGACTATCTGTAAAACCAGATGGAGTGAACTACAGTCATTCCAGAATGTTACCCTGAGGACCATTGCCCAGCTGGACAGAAGGACGGTGAAAAACCGATCCATCCACATGGATTTAAACATGGCCCATATCGGAAAGTTTATACAGGATCTCCTTTTGATTATGATACAGAAGATGAAGACCCACGGCAATAAACTTGTGAATGGAATACTGAAGAACTCATTGAATATGAACTGGCATACGAAGTATCGTAAACCGAGGCACGTTCTTGACGTCAATTTTGAAGATATTAGCAACGTCTCTTTCCCAGACTACTGGAAGATGCAATAATTTTCTTTCTCCTTGTATTTTTTATTTTGTTTGTATTTTGTTTCTGACAATCGTCAATCTTATTTTCTTTTTTGTATAATATGGAAGACCGCTTGGGTTGGTTAGGCTTCTTGACTACCTCAGTGTATTTCATTTGGAGTTTATTCTGGTTGGATGAGCTTTGTGAAAGCGCTGCTTTCGTCCCATCCCTTCACTGTTCGATTGTCGATTGCCTTACCCTTTTATCTGAACAGGTTTGTCTGTTCTGATCAAAATCCTTGTGTACGCTGAAGAAGGCAGCGTGGCTGCCGAAATGCGCATACGTCCGATTAAAAGTTTTATGTGGATCAGTGGTTTCCTGTTATCTTTATTGAAGTTCGTCCACAGTGTCCGGCTCCAGTTCTCTCTTAGGGAAACTAGTTTGGAATTGGACTTTGTGCTCAACTGCAGAAAACTACAAACCTCGCAAATATTTCGGAACCAGCTAAATACTTCCCTGCACTAAATCAGATTTTTTTTATCCTCTTGCTTCCCATTTTAGCAATAGAATAAATTTCTTCCCTTCAAGGTCGAGGTTTAACTTATCGGATGAGGACTGTACGTAGATAATGTTTTTCTTGTATGCAAGAAAAAATACCGAAATATTTGAATTGGAGAGGCCATCGGTGTCTAGCAAAGGAGAAGACAGTGTTTAACCCACCTCCTCTCAGAAATCAGAATTTAAGTCTTGCGAGAGCAGTGGTACAAGCCTCCAATCACAGATTGATGAGTTGATGGTAGCATGCGCATTTATGAAAAGAATGCGAACTCTGCCATAAAGCATGTGTTGAGATGCCTTGAGAACGCGTTTGCATTCCTAGAAATCTTCAAGGCTTGACACGTGCATGAAGCATAGAGTGAAATCCTTCAAATGACATTCGCGAATGTTTTGCTCATATGCTGTCAGGAATACAAGAGGTATTCTTTCTAATAGTGTTCACTGCTTTCATAACTGCATCATTTACAAAATTGGCACTTTAATCGTTAATGAGCATCACCTGCCTACAGCCGCGCACAAACCAAACATCAACGACGTCAATATCATTTGTTGCAATGGTACAAAACTCGCCGCCATTGGATTGTGGAATTGTGGAAACGTGTGTTTGGAGTGATGAATCTCGCTTCACAATCTGGCAGTCCGATGAATGCGTCTGAGTTTGGCGGATGCCGAGCGAACGCTTCATTTTCGGCTGTATTGTGCCAACTATTAACTTCGGTGGCGGAGGCAAAATCGTGTGGGGGTATTTTTCGTGGTTCGGCCTGGATCCCTTAGTTCCTGCGGCTGAAAAATAAACTTTGCAATATATCGCGACATTCTGGACAACGCCGTACTCCCAACTCACTGGCAACAACTCATAAAAGGCTCCTTTCTGTTGCCCAACAGAATAATCAGTCTACACTTCGAAGCTCGTACGGCTATGGTTTGACGACATGGATGTTAAAAATCTATGCTGGCCTTCACAAACATCTCTGGCACGAATTAGAACGCAGATTACATGACCAGCCAAATCGTCCTCTTCCGTTCCCGGACTTATTGTAGTTCATGGACGCCTGTAAGACAATTACTGTGACCATCTATCAGAACCTGATGAAAAGTCTTCCCAGATGTGTGCAAGCTGCGACTGATGCAAAAAAGTTGCCCAACATCCTATTAATATGTCTCTCAGGAATCTCAGATTCTATAACAGGGAATGTCCGGATACTTTGGTCACATCAGAATATAATATAATTATTTGACATTTTTCATAGAATATTGCTTAGGTTCAGTCTCGTATTTTTATTTTATCCAAATAGCTCATAACGCTGAAGATGATCTACAGGATTCACCCTAAGTAAATTGAATGTATATGTGATTTAAAAATACTGTTCGCTTTAAGAGACTATATTTTTAAAGAAAATTTTAACCCAGACGAAATATCTAATATGACTTTTACAACTTCATTAACAGGATATAAATTAAAATATGAAGTAGATCTTCTATTAGATGAATACATGTTGATGTTTTTTTTTACTTCACTAAAACCTAATTTCTCTGTAATGTACGAGGGTTATAAAAACAAAACTACTATATATATATAAGAGAATAGTAAAAAAGACATCACAAAATAACATAGGTAATAAATAATACGAGGCCTTTCGGTCATTTTATTTACAAAGGAATTTTATTTACAAGGAATTTTATAGATAACATTATTTTTTATATGTTTATTATTATTTTGTTCTAATTTTCTGTTTAGTAAAAAGTTTCCTATTGTTCTTTTATTTTTGAAAGCAATTTTTATATTATCTTTTTGTTCTCCTTTTATTATTCTTCTAAGGGATTTATTTAATTTTGGGTGATAATTAATAATAATAATAATAATAATAATAATAATAATAATAATAATAATAATAAACATATAAAAAATAATGTTATCTATAAAATTCCTTGTAAAGAATGTAATGATCATTATATCGGTCAAACAAAAAGAATTATGAAAAAACGAATTGATGAACACAAGAATGAAATAAAAAAATGTAATGAAAATAATCAATTATATCTACATAAAAAAAACAAAAAACATGAAATTGATTGGGAAAATACAAACATTTTAGGAACTGAAGAACATTGGCAAAAAAGATTAATTAAAGAAAGTTACTATATTACCAAATCAAAAAATTGTCTAGCCCATCAATCATATAAATTAGATAAAAAATGGGAAATATTGTAATAAAAAAAAAAATTTGTAAATATACCTTTAATCAATTAAAAATAACTTTGTACAAAAAGTCTTTGATTATAACAATTTAAAATTTCAAACTAAAGATGTAAACAATCAATTGATGTAATAATACCTCTCAACAATGTATCTATTTAAACTTATATTCTTAATCTTTACTGAAAGAAGAAATCAGTTACACTTTCAAAAAATTTTTAACCTGAAGAAGGTCTTTGTAAATAAAATGACCGAAAGGCCTCGTATTATTTATTACCTATGTTATTTTGTGATGTCTTTTTTACTATTCTCTTATTAACTGTTATACATCACTTATTTTTCCATATATTTTAAAATGTTTTCTTTACCAGCTTCTATGTACCTTTAACTATTTTTCCACATAGTTTCCAAGTTTATTTAAGCACTTGCCATAGCGCTCAATGTACTTCCGCATGATCACTTCATAACGTCACGCAGTTTTCACTTGTTCATCGTCGCTGAAATGCAGACTGCCGATGATCTCCTTGAGGTCCTTTAGGATCTCCTTTAGGTCCTTTAGGTAGCCATTGGATGCGAGGTCCGGACTGTAAGGCGGGTGGTCAAGTTGTTCCCAAACAAAAGATAGATTAGTGGCTACGGTCCGGATTTTGCGTCCAGTGGCTACCACCTGTTCCGGGATCTAAAGGAGATCATCGGCAGCCTTGCATTTCACCGACGATGAACAAGTGAAAACTGCGTGCTTTTCTTCACCGGCGGCAGCTTCTATGAAGTGATCATGCGGAAGTACATTGAGCGCTTTGACAAGTGCTCAAATAAACTTGGAAACTATGTGCAAAAATAGTTAAAGGTACATAGAATCTGGTAAAGAAAAAAATTTTGAAAATATACAGGGTAAGGCATTTATCTTGAGACAACTGAATATCTCGGAAACTAAGCATTATACGAAAAAATGTCCAAAATCAAAAGTGAATTTTTTCGCGGGGGGAATTCATTAGTTAAAAAATTAACCCCCCCCCCCTTGTAAGGGGAGCTGGGAGGAGGAAGTAACTCTGAAATCTTAAATAGGAACCTCTATTTTTAATGGTATATGCAGATTGTACACAATATTCGAGAAATGTTTTATTCTTGGTGCTTTTTCAATTGATCCAACCGTTTAGGACATACAGGGGTTGGACAAAAATATGGAAACACCTAACAAAAAACATATCAGCTTTAATATGGAGTTGGATAACCCTTGGCTTGTAGAACAGCTTGGAGCCTCCTTGGAATAGACAAATAGAGAACCTGTATGATTTGTAAGGGAATCTGGTACCATTCTTCATGCAAAACAATGGCAAGTTCCTTCAATGATTATGGAGGTGGATAGCGTGCTCGCAAGTTTCTTTCCAAAACAGACCACAAAGGCTCAATGATATTAATATCTGGTGATTGTGGGGGCCATGGCAGATGTGACACTTCACCCTCATGCTCAGAAAACCAGTCCTGGACAATGCGAGCTATGTGAACCGGAGCCTTATCATCTTGGTAAAAGGCATCACCTTTGGGGAACAAAGTTTGCACCATCGGATGAACCTGGTCACACAAGACGTTGAGATAGTCCTTGGCAGTGATGTGGCCTTGCAGGGTAACGATAGGGCCGACAGAATACCACGATATTGCTGCCCAAACCATGACTGAACCTCCACCATGTTTTACTGTTGGCTGCAAACAATCTTGATCATAAGCTTGCTTTGGTGTTCTCCAGACGTAAACTCGGCCAGCAGTTGGAAATAGTGTGAACGAAGACTCATCCGACCATATGACCTTTTTCCATTGCTCCAAAGACCACGTTTTATGAACATGGCACCACTCTCTTCGGATTTTAGCAGTGCGACCAGTGATCAGTGGCTTCGGGATTGCAGCACGTCCAGAAATACCCTGTTTGTGGAGTTCCCTTCTAACTGTTTTGGTGCTGACAGGGTTTGTGAGGGTGGCATTCAGTTCTGCAGTAACTTTTGCAGCTGTAGTCTGCTTATTACGTACCACAATCCTACGCAGTGTTCGTTTGTCTCGATCATCCAACACATTTTTACGTCCACGCTGATGTTTATCAGACTTGATTTTCCCACTCCTGATGAATGCAGTTGTAATCTTGGATACTGTGTCTCTTGAAACACCAAACATTTCAGACACCTTGGTTACAGAAGCACCCACCATACGGGCTCCAACAATCTGCCCACGTTCGAATTCTGTTAGTTCAGCCATATTGCACTAAAAACTCAACAGAATACAGCACAGAAACAAATGAAGCTTTTTATCTACTTGCTGAAGGTTTATTGCCAATACTAAATAGAAGTGACAGCAGCACATCACTCAAATTTGCATAAAATTTGCATTTTACTTCAGACATGCATTTTCTGAGGTGTTTCCATATTTTTGTCCAATCCCTGTAGAGGCTCTGAAAGTGTGGAACTTTTAATGTTTTGAATCTAATTTATCGATGAAGACAGAGATAGAGAGTGGGTCTTACAGACATTCCTATTCTATTTTTTGATGGTCTTTAAGAATCCGAAGTCAGAATTTCAAAAATTCAAAATTTTTTAGTGTACAAGTAAACTTTTGGGGGCAGCAGTCCTATGGAGAGTCTATGCATGTGTATTGAAAAATATTGTATTTTTGAAATTCTGACTTGGGAGTCTTAAAGACCATTAAAAAGTAGAATAGGAACGTCTGTAAGACCCACTCTCTTTGTCTTCATCGATAAAATTGGGTTCAAAGCTTAAAAAGTTACACACATTCAGGGCCTCTATCTCCTAAACGGTTCGATCAATTGAAAAAAACACCAAGAATAAAACATTTCTCGAATATTGTGTACAATCTGAATATACCATTAAAAATAGGGGTTCCTATTTAAGATTTCAAAATTACCCCCTCCCCCAGCCCTCCCTCACAAGGGGGGGGGGGGTTAATTTTTTAACTAATGAATTTCCCCCGCGAAATAATTCAGTTTTGATTTTGGACTTTTTTTCGTACAATTCTTAGTTTCCGAGATATTCAGTTGTCTCAAGATAAATGCCTCACCCTGTATAGTAATTTTATTTTTATTGCAAAACGACCTTACTTTACGAATAACACTCTTATTCCATAAACTAGCGTTTTCCATAGAAATTACATTTGAACATTTGACGTTACATATATTATATGTTACACATGTAACAATTATCTTTAATTCGGATTACATTTAATGAAATTTAAAGAAACGAAAATAAAAAACTTTTTCCACAAATTAAACATTTTATTGCGGAAAAGTATTCTTCCACTGTGAAGCAAAAATACTTATAAAGTGTTACCACTCAAAACTATGGGTGGCAGAAAAATTCTGCTAGCATTTTCATTCAGCATAAATTATTACGTTAAAAAGAATAAAAATTTCAGATGACGTAGTGAGAGAAGATATAATCGGTTATTCACTAAGCTTCTTCAAGTGAAGATCTCTCCATGTCATCATTCCAATACCACATCGTTTTTATATATAATATACAATATTCATTTCCAAAAAAGTTGAGACAGTGCAACATATAAGAAGAACTCCAACACATTTGTTTGGATTGTTGTATTGCCGTTTATTTCAACGCATTACAATACATAAACGATAAATTAGGCATGGGATCACATATCTTATATGCTTAAAGAAAGATACAGGTGGTTTTCCTGTTTGGCACGTGCAACACACTCCCAAAAAAGTTGGGACAGCACGGCGTTTACCACGGTGTGGCGCCACCTCTCCTCTTGATGACACACTGTAATCTTCTGGGCATCGATGACACCAATCTTTCTAACACCGTAACCGGAATTCTGTCCCATTCCTGTTGGATATAGGTTTTCAGCTGTTCAACTGTACGGGGTCGTCGCTGTCGTAGTTTTCGTTTAATAATACGCCAAACGTTTTCTATAGGCGACAGATCCGGGCTGCAAGGGGGCCAATCCAACATACGAATGCGCTGCCGACGTAGCCACGCAGAAGTTATGCGCGCTGCATGCGGTCTGGCGTTGTCTTGTTGAAATATACACTGTTGTCGTCCAAACAGGCGCCTCTTAGATGGCACCATAGCTTGTTCCAGGATCTGTATATACGCTTCAGCATTGACGGTGCCATTGCAGATGTGCAAGTCTCCCATTCCATGGCCACTAATACAGCCCCAGACCATGGCAGACGGTGGTTTCTGTACCGAATGCCTGTAGCACGCGGGAATATCCTTTTCGTCTTTGGTCCGAAGTGTACGGCGTCCATTATTTCCGTAAACAATCGTAAAGGTTGATTCATCGGACCACAATATGTTCTTCCAGCGTGCTTGGGACCGATTGCGATGGACTCGAGCCCATATCAGACGGCGACGTTGCTGTCGTTTGTTGATGTATGGCTTCCGTTGTGCACAGTATAACTTAAGTTTGCATTTGTGGATGCACCGGCGTACAGTATTCAACGTTAATGGCTTCCCGAAGAAATCGCGGGCCCACGTGGCTATGTCCGTAATCGCAGCATTCCTATGCGAGACGCAGTGACGTCGGAGGATCCGAAGAGCTCGAGCATTCAGAATAGGTTTTCTACCTTGGCCTTTCCGAACTTTGATCTCACCACTATCTCGGTAGCGCTTGATAATATTATGTACTGTAGATGATGACAGGTTAAATCTTCTCGCTATTGCACGCTGAGAAACGTTGTTTGTGAATTCTTGAATGATTCGAACACGAAGATCTTCGCTAACTGGCTTGCCTCGACCCATCGTTCCGAATAAGTTACCTGAACGACGGATGGCAACTGTTATTTATACGGAATGTAGTACGACGTCATCATTCTAGATTATTCCCGAACAATTCGGAAGGTTCCACTACTAACGGCGCTTTCTACAACGTATGTCCCTACTATTTTGGAACGTGTTGCAACACCCCCATTCAAAATGAACGTCCCGGCCACGATACAAAATGTTTTGGTGCACACAGTATATTTATGTCATTTCATAAACGTATCTGCTAGTTTGTATTCGCGAGAAAGTTTTGTTACATCATCCCTTTTTGTTTTTTCTATATATTTTGCACTGTCCCAACTTTTTTGGAAATCAGTATTGTATATAATTTTTATGATTGTTATTTACTTTCCAAATCACAGTCACAGCCTTCATTATTCTTATCACTGGTGATGATCTGCATTTCCACACGGAACTTTCTTGTTTGGAATCAGGCTGGTAATGGAAAGCCCTGCAACAACACCCCCCCCCCCCCTTTACAGCCCGGACATGATAATAATTATTAATATTACCTCAACAAGCATAAATACATTACTTTATGAGAAATTTATTATAAGACTAAGTCTATCTTATGAATACTGTATCTTTTCAGATAATGCCTAGTTAAAACGTTACATAACAGTACTTGATATTTTTTCTCTTTCAAGAAGATGATAATTGCCTAAAAGGCCTTCCGAATTTGATAAATGCCATTATTTCTAATAACTCAGACAGCTGTGTTCGCGAGTGCTGCTCATTATTTGGTATTAATTAAAGCGTTAAGTTAATTATAACTCATAAAAAGAGATAATTTCTTTGCTAGACTAAAAAAAATGGAAATAATATTTTGGAAATTTTTGTTTTTATATTCTTGGTTTGATATTTTCCTATAAAAAGAATTTGAATTATTTTAATATAAAATGTCACATAAACATTACATTTATGTGTATCACGTATATGTTATGAATGAAGCGGTTACTGCATCTTCCATTAGAAACCAATTCAGAAGTTCAGATGTAAACAGAGCATTGGCACTGAATCTGTAGGGGTGATGTCCCACTTGATTCTATAATTACTTCCTTTATTTCGATTAATGGACAACCAATTGATTACATAATAGTTTGGGAAGCTTTCCAATGGAGTGAAGAGAATATGAATGAGGGGCCGTTTAGGACTTAATAGGATAAATGCATTCGTAATAACTCACACTTTACATGAGAGAATCCGACTAGTAAAATAACGTATAAAATATCGCATTCAATTTGATTTTCCATTGAATTATTTTCTGAATTTCGAATCTTTAGAATCTTGATACTCCGTTTTGGTGCTCTGAAAAGGCCAGATTAACTTAGAAATGAAATGTGCTACGATTATGCTAAGAGAGAAGGAATTGAAACGTCGATTCTGCAAAGAAGCTTACATTCTTCGGGGATGGATTGAAAAGTTCCGGAACGACAATGAAAATCTGATTCAAGTTCTATTTATTTTTCAACATAGTCCCTTCGCAGCTCAACGTTCCTTCAGCTCATCGATTTCCTCTCGGATGCCAATTTCTTCGAGGTCCACAAAATAACAGTTTATACCCTCGATCGCTCGAACAAAATCTCTTTCCAGCAGGAAATGATTTGAGTTTCGGAAACAAGTGGAAGTCAGAGACACTCAAATCAGTCGAATATGGTGGATACGAAGGATTTCGAACTTCGATTCTGTCACTTTTGTAAACGATTGCACTTGAAAGAGCAATGTTGTGAAAAAGCAATATGTTTTCCTTGCCCATCTTCGGAATTGTCCAAAAGCATTATGTATTAGCAGTATGTTTCATTTTTTTCCTAGCAAAATCCCTTTGGCATCTCAAAATAATGGTATAATCTTTCCACAGCGATTAAATGATCTTTCACTTCTTCAGAATAGATCACCATGACCATTCCATTGTTTTTGAATGGACTTTTGTTCTGGTGTTCAAAGAACCCGGTTTTCATCCAAAATCCGGGGTCATCTCTTGAAATTCGAAATAAGCTTTCAAGGGCTTTTAAAACCCAAAGAATTATGTAAAAAACACTACTTAGGTATTCATGAGAGATGCCCAAGGCTTCCTTAATTTCACTTTTATTCGGCAATCTGCTAAAACATGTACTCGTATTTTATCCATAATCTCTGGAATTGTAGCAGTTCTTGCTTATTCTGAACGTGACGTGTGTTCATGCGCACACGCTCAAATTCCGAAACTCAAAAACTGAAGGTGCAACAGCGTCTATTCTGGATTTGATTTCCGTTGTAGTTTTTCCCTCGAAATGAAAAAAAATATAAATAATTCGATGGCTGTTGGAATTTCCTTTTTATCCATAATTGATAACGCAGCAAGTTGTTTCGCCTAGATGCATGTCAAAACCAGACTCTTTCACAGATCGATTTGACATTTGCATGTGCCAGTCTTGATCACTCGTAAGGGATTGCAGCGAAGACAAAATATAAGAAGACGGGGCGAAAAAATGAATACCATGCCCCAGACGCCATTTATCCTTGCTAAAACAATGTTTGCAATCTATTCATCAACGCTAAAACAATATTTAGAAAAGAGCTACCAGCTAGCGGCAACTCTAGAAACCTTTCCATCCACTGTCATAAAACAGTTCACTGTGCTTCTTTTTATCTCTAGAACAAAAATAGTGGTACCTCTCAATAAGGGTTCATTTATAAAAATATTACAAGATAAATTGCATAAAAACAACATAAATATCTATAAATCATAACATGAACGATACAAAATTTATCATTAATTATACGAACTTACAACAAATGAGATTTCAGATTCTAAATCATTCTTTCTAAATTTCGTACTCATTTAATACGTAATTTCGAAAATACAATACCAGACAAGGTGGCCAAAGCGTCGCTACTTAATATCTTCATATATCTTCTGAAAATTGCATCTTTAGGGGAAAAAAGTAGATGAAACTATTGAAAATAACGTACATGGTCTTATTTTGCAATGATAATTAGGTTGATAAATTCATTCTCTATCCTCACGTTGTATTGTTCTTGTGCAATAAAAAATACTGATTGTTAAAATCCAAGATGGAGACAATGAAGATTGGATTGTTGTTCAGATCCCAGTTGGTCAGGTGACTTTTCCGCTTCGAGGCCTGTCTTTCTCGCTGGCTTCGAGCCAAACTGAGGCCAACGAGAGACAGCCAGGGCACTCAAAAAGTCACATGATCATCGGGGTCTGGGCAACAATCCATCCTTCATTGCTTACAACAAACGAAAAAATACTGATTGTTAAAATCCAAGATGGAAACAATGAAGGTTACATCGTTACTCGGACTAGTATGGTCAGGTGACTTTTCCGTGCTGGGGCAACACCTCCTTGAAAGAAAGCCTCACAACTGAAAAGTCATGCATTGTTACATCATCATAAGTCGACCAAATTTAGGGCTTATGATTGGTAGAAATATGATCAACAATGGTCGAATTATGATGATGTAACAATATATGACGTTTCAGTTGTGAGGCTTTTATTCTAGTAGGTGTTGGCTGGGGCCTGTCTTTCTAGTTGGCTTTGAGCTAATTTGGCTAGTTTGGCTTTCTAGACTCGGGCCTGTGCGTGACAGCGAGAGATAAGGCCTGTGCATTAAAACTTCATACATTGTTACATCATGATACGAAGTCATAATTTAGAGCTTATTATTGGTAGAAATGCGATTATGATGACTTTTTATGATGACGTAACAATGTATGAAATTTTCGCGCTCAGGCTTTGAGTAGAGGTGGTGTTGCCTGGCCTGTCTTTCTCGTTGGCTAGGTTAGCCCTTCTAGTGATGTAACAATGTATGAAGCTTCAATGCACAGGCCCTATCTCTCGGTGGTCACGGCCTGTGCCTGTGAATCGCGCCACGGCCTGTAAAACTCGTCGGCCTCAGTTTGGCTCGTAGCCCACCTGAAAGACAGGCCCTGGCGCGGAAAAGTCACCTGACCATCTTAATCCGAGTAACAATGTAAACTTCATTGTTTCCAACAAACGAAAAATTGCTGATTATTGGAATCCAAGATGGAAACAATGAAGGTTACATTGTTATTCGGACTAAGATGATCAGGTGACTTTTCCGCGCCAGGGCCTGTCTTTCTCGTGGGCTACGGTCTGGCTCGAGGCTAACGAGAAAGACAGGCTCCGGCACTGAAAAGTCACCTGACCAAGATAGGTTTATTAACAATATAACTTTCATTGTTTCCATCTTGAATTTTAACAATCAGTGTTTTTTCCTTTGTTGGAAACAATGAAGGTTGGATTGTTAATCTTGGTCAGGTGACTTTTCAGAGCCGGAGCCTGTATTTCTCGTTAGCCTCGGTTTGGCTGAGATGACGTCATAAGCATCGCAGCCCGAGGCCAACGAGAAAGACAGGCTCCGACCAACACCTCCTATAGAGAAGGCCTGCGGACAAAAGGTGTATACATTGTTACATCATCATCAAGCGGCTATTGTTATCGTATTTCTACCAATAATAAGCCCTAAATTTGGCCACTTGATGGTGATGTAACAATGCATACACCTTTGGTCCGCAGGCCTTCTCTCTAGGAGGTGTTGCTCCGGCACTGAAAAGCCACCTGACAAAGATAGGTCTATTATCAATTCAACCTTCATTGTTTCCAACAAAGGAAAAAACACTGATTGTTAAAATACAAGATGGAAACAATGAAAGTTACATTGTTAATAGACCTATCGCATCGCTCCCGAGGCCAACGAGAAAGATAGGCTCCGGCACTGAAAAGTCACCTGACCAAGATAGGTCTATTAACAATGTAATTTTCATTGTTTCCATCTTGTATTTTAACAATCAGTGTTTTTTCCTTTGTTGGAAACAATGAAGGTACATTGTTGCTAGACCTATCTTGGTCAGGTGACTTATCAGTGCCGGAGCAACACCTAAAGAGAAAGCCTCTGCACGGAAACCGTCATACATTGTTACATCATCATAGTAGTGCAAATTCAGGGTTTATTATTGGTAGAAATACGAATAACAATGCACTACTATGATGATGTAACAATGTATGACGTTTCCGTGCAAAAGCTTTCTCTTTAGGAGGTGTTGGCCGGAGCCTGTATTTCTCGTTGGCCTCGCATCGCTCTTGCGGGATTTTTGGCAAAATTCAAAATGAATATATACTAGGGCGGACTGCGACTCGCGGAGCGCGATAATCTTATCCAATTAAAGAGCGAAGCTTTTATTGTCAAATTTCAACGTTTATTTATGGTTTGATCAGAGTAATGACTTTAATTTTTGAATTTCATCGCGCCGAACGATCCACGAAGAATGCTTATTGATTGCCAACAGTCGCGAAATCGGAAAAGCTGGGTCAATTAGAAGACCTTCAATGGTTTTCACTCTTGAAAGCGCAACATACGTTAAACCAAGCCTAAATTCAGTGTCACCAATATCAATCACTGCTTTGTCGACAGTGATTCCTTGAGCTTTATGCACAGTAATTGCGTACGCCACTTTCAACGGAAACTGTTTACGTGAACAACTCACGCCATTTTTCTTGAATCCAACAGAGACAGGTGTAATCGGAACGACACTGTCATACAGACACAGACCAGTGTAGTTGTCGAACTCAACCAGTATACATAATGGTAACTCACTAAGATGGTTTCTAGACTCTAATCCTTGTTACACGAAAAAATAACAATCTCTTTCAAATAATTTACTATGCAAGTCTACGTAAAAAAGAATCAAGGTTTCTGAGTTATTCTTATGTATTTGTTAAGCAATTTACACCTTAAATCGAAGGGTTCAAGAAGCGATGAATTAAAAAAAACAGATGATAAAAGTTCTAAGAACTCGATAAAATGGTCTCAAAAATCGATGGTGCAGAAAAAAATTTGCGAAGGGCTTCGCCATATTTTCTATGTTGAAAAATCTATTAGCGCGTACAATTGTTTGTTTACATTTTTTTCAATGCATTTCAATGGGAACAGCAAAATGGTGATTATTCCTCGATGGCTGAACCGATTTTTAAAATTTTTATTTAGTGACCATCAGGATGGTCATGTCCACCTGTGTGCAAAATTTCATTTGTCTATGTTCTCTGGTTCAAAAGTTTTATGCGCACAAAGAATTTTGATTTTCGCCTGATAACAGAGCTTCGCTAACGCTTCGCTCTAATTACCGGAAGTGGCCTTTAAATTATGATTTCTTTATTAAAAATGAAAGTAAAAAAAGAATAAAATTGATATTTAGTATCAGTAAAGTATTCAAAACTATATGAAATCAACTTCCGATTTGGTGTTAAAATCCTGTTATAATCACGAAACATTTCGTGACAGACCATATCCCTTTGTTTCTTTCATTGTTTAAGTCTTTCTGTTGTGAACTGATAGTGAGCTGAATATATCAAGTTTTGATGATTGGTTGTCTATGCTACATGTCAGCATCTATTTAAAAATGTTATATCTTCTTCATTATAATCAAAGTGCGTCGGCAATTAAAAGAATTTTTATCAGAATTGCTATAGTAGGACTTTTACTTTCAACCTAAAATTGTCCTGTCTTATTTTGAATAGACATACTGTATATAATAAAGAATGGGAGGTTTACCATTTATAATTATAAGTTGTATTGATTTTATCGGAAATAGCCATCATTCTCGTAGATAACGATATCAAAGAAACCGTGAACACATGGCTGTCATAAGCGGCATCATTTTACGATGCGAGAATACAAAAACAGGGGAAAATTAATAACAACGGAAAATTTGTAGAAAAGCAGTTTAAGGTATTCAGAATGGGAGGAAAAATATTTTGAAAATAATTTTACGTTTTTTTAATTGTCAATTGGAAGTTACTTCTGAATATATCGTCTTCGTTTTCCTTATCTCTTCTTTGTCTTGCTATTTTCTCATGTCTAATTTTCTTGTCTTCTGTGTCGTTTCTGTTCTTAATTGTTCCGACCCTCTTTTCCTTGGGTCTGGTTTCATATTCTTCTTTGCTCTCAGTCTTTCTACGTTTTGGTTGTCTGTATTTGATTCTTTTTTCCTTCTTTTACGCTCTATCCTTCTTTATGTCGTTTCTCCATTTCTTTGGTTCACGATTCAGGACTTTCATAAGTTCCTGGTAACGGTCTATATCTTATATTTAAGTTTAAGAAAATGTTAATTTTTGCGAATGCGTAAATCTTGAACGAATAGTGCATGTAGATCTTTCATCGTTATTGCTTCATCGTTAAACACCTTAAATTGTTTACGGAATGACACATACTAAATTTTCTTTATACATGTACATTGAAATACCAATCTTCCTTATCCGAAAAATATTTCCTATCATTAATTTTTATTTAGAGTACTGGTGAGTTCTATTTCTAAGGTGTGTTTCAAAAAGATATGGCCACTTTGTTTTCTCGTTCTAAAAAAGTTGTAAGAAACCAACGAAGGATGAAACATTTTTTATTCAACATTATAGTTAACAACATTTATGTTATGGTACAATATGGATTTTTTCACAATAAATAAAAATAAAATGAAACGAAAATGCTTTTGAGTACTACACTACTGTTTATAAAAATCGCAACACCCTGATGGAATAGCCCAATCTGCATTAAATTTGGAGCATTTGCATATCATGGGTCAGAAAAGAAACCATCAGATTTTCAGGTCAATACAATGCGTTTTATTGTCACATTAGTATCGGGTGAAACCACCGTGGGATGCAATTACAGCCTCTAAACGTCGTGGCATTGAGTCAAACAAGCTCTGAATAAGGGCCTGGGGAATGTCCTGCCATGCTCTGTCTACACGGGTATACAGTTCATCCACAGTTGCTGCTGCAGGAGTCTGACGAGCCAATCGATGAGCAACCCTGTCCCACACATGTTCGATTGGGGACATGTCTGGTGAACGAGCAGGCCAGGGGAACAAGGGCGTCTGATGTGCTTGGAAAAAGGCGAGGACATTTCTGGCCACATGCGGTCGGGCATTGTCCTGTTGGAATACAGCGCCTGGAAGGTTCTGCAGGAAGGGGATGACCTCGGGTTGCACAACTTCCCTGATGTACCGGTCACTGTTCAGATTGCCATGGATTCTGATCAGACGGGAACGGCCATGGTAACTGATTGCACCCCACACCATCACCCCTGGCGTTTGTCCTGAATGACGCTGCAGGATGCATTCTGGAAGGTCGCGCTCGCCACGATGTCTTCTGACTCGTATCCTGCCGTCATGGTGCTGCAAGTTAAACCTTGACTCATCCGAAAACACAACTTGTTGCCATTCAGCTTGCCACTGTTGGTGTTGATGGGCCCATTGCAACCTGAGGCGCCGGTGGTTTTGAGTCAAAGGAATCCGCAACAATGGTACTCGTGCCATCAATCCTCTGGAAATCAAACGGCGTCGTACAGTGCTAGCAGACATTGTCCTGCCTACTGTAGCACCCCACTGGTGTGCTAACACTGTGGAAGTGGCTGTACGATCTGCTACACACATGCGATAGAGGTGTCTGTCATCTCGCGGTGTCGTCGTGCTGGGTCTTCCTGAGCCTGGTCTTCGGTGTGCCCTGTTCTCTTCGCTCCACTGCCTCCATGCACGCATAATTGTCGTTGCATTACGTCCTACACGAGCAGCAATGTCACGATACGACCATCCCGCTTCACGCAGACCAATTATGCGTCCTCTTTCAAAGTCTGTCAGCTGTTGATATGGTACCCTTCGTCGTCGTCGAGGCATGGTGTTCTTTCAAGCAATTACTCTGAAAATCTAATCATTTATACTCTGACCCATTGTATGCAAATATTGCAAATTGCATATGGATTAGACCATTCCATCAGGGTATTGCGATTTTTATAAACAGTAGTGTACAGTGAGTGTTTCAAAAAGATATGGCCATTCCAGTTTAATAGCCAATAAAGCCTCCTTTCTTCAAGATAAGATTGAAAGTTCTGTCATTCATGCTGTTGACGAATTTCTGAAGCATAGACAAGTCAACTTGTTCCCAAGCAGAAATGACAGCGTCCTTTAGTTCCGCAGTGTTCTGGTATTTCTTTCAGCATACACAGCCCGAACTATGATGCCCCAGCATCGGATTCAAGTCTGGGGATATTGCATGACATGTATTCCATTTGCCAGAAATCATTCCCAGTTTGTTGTTGCAGCGGTATATATGCTTCCATTATCTTACTGAAAGATCCAGAAAGATATACCCAAGGGCTCAGCAAATGGCAATAGATGGGCATCCAAGAGTTCTTGGTAGTTGGTTGCCTTCATTCTACCATCGAGGTTGGTTTTCCTGTATATCCGAACGCACCCCACACTATGAGTGATCCTCCATCTTGCTGCGTTTCGAAAAGTTCTTCCCTCGTTTCGTATATCATGCCAGCAGAAAGCATTCCCGTTTCAAAAATTTAAATTAATTTTTTTTCTCATCGCTAAACAGGGATTTAGGCCAGATATTCTTCCAGGCAATGTGCTCTCTTACCCATTGGAGTCTTTTCGTTTTGTATGTTTTGATCAGATGAGGTTGTTTTATTAAAAGCTTTTATTAACTTTGCTGTGTTAGTTTGTTTAGGTCAAATCTTGCAATCAATATTAAACCAACTTTCCGATAAGCTAGGGAGCTGCAATTTGACACACTTATGCAGAATCGATGACAATTTATGATAAAGAAAAAAATTTTCAAATCGGTTCATTGGTTCGTGTTCTAATGGTACTAACTCATTACTACGAATTGATTGTTGTAACAATTAGACATTTCGTTATGGCGAGAGTAAATGTATCTATTGTTTATTGTTGCAAAATTAAGCTGTATTGTTGCCACTAAATAAAACATTATAAAAGCTTGGTTTGATAAAACCTTTTTCCTCTTAACTTGTTCTCTTCACGTACCTCAAAAACTGACTTCGTTGAACCACCCTAGACAATGTGTACTTTCTAACGTTGATATTGGGATCACGAGAAAGCTGTCCAAGACTTGTTCCACCTGCACGGAGTTTTCTTGCCACTCCCCTTTTTTGTCTTTCTGAGGGTTTTCGTGGACTCCCACTCGATTTCTTCACACCGTGAAGTCTATTGCTCCACGAGATCGGCCAATATTTTTTGTAATTTGCCTGGACCGATTCAAAGCATTAATTTGCCATGTGCTAGTTAGTAATTAAGATAGAGCGCGTAAAGGTCTTCTGCGCAGGTGGCTAACATCCCCAAGTCACGTGACTCAAAGTCTCGGGTATGTTAGCACCCAAAATTGCTCACTAACACCTCCTGCCTTTCCTCACAGCAACCGTTCATCTTACGGAGAATTATATTCCTGAAAATAGTAAACGAGACAGTCTTTGTATTGAAAATAGCGCCGCTTCGCTCTCCATCCCCAAATCACGTGATCTTTTCTCAAAACGCTATCGGCTATTTTGCTTCAATGTAGGCACCCTGAAATCGCTCACTGCGCAGGCGAATGCTCTCTCTCTCAATCTTATTTCTTCTTTATGGTGCTAACCAAGAAAAAGGAACCCACTGTTCCACAATAAAAAAATTAATAACATTAACAAACAATAACAAAATAATAGAACAATAATAATACAAACACGTATGTACATTTCGAGAGCCAAGCCCTCCTCTTCAGCAGGTACAGACGGGAACCGAAGTTAGAAAAGTTTCGACAATCGAACAGTGTAGTGAAAAGAAAGACTCGAGTGGTCCAGGAGCCAAGCTCACTTTGCACGCTCGCCCAAAGAGCAAACCAGGGGGTCTAGGCTGAACTCATCGACAAGCTGTCGATCTCGACAAAATCTAACCGTCCATAAGTGGCATATTACACATTTATACACAAGTTTACACACGTATGGCTAGATGATATACATTGATATACACAAGTTTACATAATTTTACACATTTATCCATGTATACACATATATACATACAAAAACACATACGTGTAGACACAGTATATTATTATTTTCACAGTTCAAGTTTCGTAGCACAAGAGAGTGCTTCATGTATGTAAATATTTTTAAACAAGTTTTTGTTAATATTCTTAGAAAATGTGTATTCTTGAGCTATGTGTATTTAGCCTGCAAACCGGAAACGAAGGAAAAAAGATTTTAATAAGAAATCCTTTGCTAAATTCTGAAATAACGATCGCCAAGTGCATAGTCGACTGCTCTTGAATTGTAGACAAGAATGAGGCAGTTGTCGATGGTCAAAGTCTACACTAGAAAATCGACGGTGTAGAGTCTGTACACTGTAGACTCTGTAGACAAGTAGACAAGTCTACACTGTAAACTCTGTAGACACTGTAGACAAGTTGTGTTCATGCTAGCTCGAATCGACAAATGCGTCATTAGCCACGTGACCATCGACACTTGTCGAAAGTCGACTGCTTGTCGATGAGCTCAGCCTAGACCCCCTGAGGAGGTACACTGAACTGGGAGAGAAGCCTGATGAACCTCTTTAGTCCTCCAGAGTATAAGTCCCAAGAAGGGACAAGAGTCAGATTGTAGAGTCAGATTGTAGAGTCCCAAAAATCAGCAGGATCTAAAAGATCCAGTAGTTGGGGAAGACGGCCTTGTTAACGTCATCAAAGCAGACATCCAGAATATGGCGGGGTCTTCGAAACCTGAGTGGATGGTCCAGAATACCAGAAACCAGAGTATTTTCATGATTCCCCATCTTGGGTAGCATGTTCTTCATAAGTGTCTGGCCAAAGGTGCCTATGTGGGTCATCCCCAGATCGTCATAGAGTGGTTGTTGGCAACTCTTCTGTCAAGTTGGGCAATGGATCGGAGAGCAACATTTTGGAAGGTCTGGAGATCCTTCCATCTAGATTTGCAAATAGAAGCCCAAGCAGGCATTCCATGGAGTAAAATAGTACGAATCACAACCTTGTATATCAAGAGTTTTTTATCCACACCAAGAGCGCTGTTTCGCTCCAGAAGTGCAATCAAACTGAACCTCGCTTTCTTTGCTTTGTTGAGCGCGTATTGGACTTGGTCGTTCCAGTTTAGTTTGGAGTCGATCATTACACCAAGATATTTATAGCTTTTTACCCACTCAAGTTTCTTGCCAAATAAGAAGAGGGGCTTTGGAGAGTTTTTGCATTTGCGAGTGATAAACATGACCTTGCACTTTTTGACATTCAGCTTTAATCGCCACTTAGTGAACCAGCTTAGTTAGAAAAGTTTGGGAGAAATCCCCTTATATATGTTCACATAACCAATCAAATAAAAAAAAGTTTATAAAGGAACAAACCAATAAGAACAAATTAAGGTCAAGATAGGAAATAATGAAAAACTTTTAGGAGCAGGTTGGTTAATTGTTTATTTGTAATCTCCAAGCTTTCTAAAAATCTTGAGATTACAAATAAACAATCAATCAACCAACTCCTGAATTCAGACCACGGACCAAAGTACATATCAATCACAATTGGTAACTTTATCACTTCTTTATAACAAAATTTGGATACATATGGAGTCAGAAGCATAAAACCAATATGAAAAAACAATGAATTCATATCTCAAATTGGAAAGCAATATTCTAAGAACGGAACACCAATGCTAAAAATCATTATTGCAAAGGATGCGGGTAAAACCGTTCTTGCTTACAAACTGACAGAACACAAATTTTTATTTATCTGCTCGGATAATTCATTAGACCTAGATCCTAATTTATCTAGCACAATAATTAGTTTATGGAAACATTATCAAACTTCCTTATAGTCTATAGCTAATATAATATAATAATAGCTAATATCAAACTTCGTATGTATGTTAAATTTATCATAAAAACTCTCGAAATATTGCAACATTTCAAACAAAAAGTGTAATTTTCTTTTACGAAATACCTACTTTATTGAAAATTTTAATGATCTCACCAAATCGATGATCCTGATAACTGAGTCGGAAATCACGGAGGGAAAAAATGTACGAGTCAACAATCAAATTGATGCCAACAAATACAAATCAGCTTGCAGTACAAATAGTATGCTTTTAGAGTTGAACATCGAACGACTATAATAATAGCTTTATGTCTCAATTTTTAAAGAAATTATAATGAAAACTTTTAGATCAGATTATGGATGTCCTAGTGATAAAAGATATAGACGCGGTGGGTATGTTCATTATTTGGAAGCGTGCTCTTTCTAAGTTACTTTTTTGTATTGAAAACGATCGCCTTTAGAATAATTTATTGCCGACCCGAGCAGCTTAGAATCAATAAAAACAATGAAATTCACAATATTACCGAAAAAATGAATTTTATTTCAATGAATAGGAATCTAAGTAGATTTTATCTTCATTTGAAGTTTTATTTGAACGATTATTTATGAAACAAAATGTTATTAGATTATTCAAGTCCAGATAAGTATTCGGCAAGAATTTTTAGGTAATATTTGGAACCTTCTCGAATACATTGAAAATTTTTTATAAATGGAACCTCTAAAATATTGCAAGTTGCTTGTAAACCTTTGATAATTTTCGATTACTATAAATATAAATATATACTAAAATATGTTTTATAAATCAGTATTAATCTACTAAACAAATTATTATAAAATTAATTTTAGTGAGCGAACATAAAGTTTAACACGGATGAATAATTTTCTCGAGAATAATTATGAAAACAAAATACATTATTTAAAAATTTGTTTAAATAGTCATCTTTACGCTATTTTAAAATTTTATTTTAAATTTTAGAAATTAATTTTTAAAATTCAAGTGAAATTTTTCAAGTAATTTTCAGTCCTTCATAATTTCTTCCTTCAATGTCGACTTTCTAGCAGCCCACATATACGAATTTAAACGATAGATTCGGGGAAGGGGGTGCACTGAGGTGGTGATTAACGATGAAGCAACAACGATGAAATAAGTGACGTGGCAGTGGCGTGGTTAAGAAGTGGTGCGTGGCAGTGGAGTGGTGGCGAAGTGGTGTCAAAGCGGTTTAACGCGCACTGAAGCGGCAAGTATTATCAGGGGCGTAACCAGGATTTTGCATGGGGGGGGGGGGGTGTCGGTGGGGAGGGGGGATAAAATGTAGAATAATTTTTTAGTAGAAACAAAGAAAAACAAATGAACTTAAACAGTTCAGGAAAGTAAAAGGGGTGGTTCGTACGAACCCCCCGAACCCCCGCTAGTTACGCCCCTGATTATATCGTGCCACCGACTTGCCACTTACAAGTTAGTATGTCGTCCTCAGAAGAAGAAGATGCTTTGTTATTTGTGCAACTTGTTTATCTTAATAACACGCAAAATCAACGCTGGAAAAAGCGTCCGTGGAGTCACTAGGCCTAGGATTCACCCTCTTTAGCAAATTTGGAATATGGAATATACAACGTATATAGACATGATTTTAATTTTAACGACGATAAATTCAAATTTTTTTACCGAATGAAGAAAGTAATATTTTGCAAATTACTTGAAATACTATGTCCTGTGCTCCAAAAGAAAGACACAAATTTCTCACTAAAACACCGCTGTTTCGCATTCTGCCTACTCGAATGTGTACTAGCAAGTGGCAGCGAAGTGGCACGCCACTCGAAAATTAAACATGTCGGGAGTCGAGTGGCACCAGACTGGCGCCACGCCACTTCCACTCTACTTCACCACTTGATGTGCGCGTTCCGCATTTGTTTACATAGGTTTAAAAATTCCACTTGCCATTTAACCACCACGTCACTCCCACGCCACTCACACTCTACTTGCTTACCGCCTCAGTGCGCGCCTGGCCTAAGACCAATACATACATTACCATTGACAATGTTTATCATCTGGACAACAATTTTTTGTGCTAAACTTACAAAAACTGTAACTCCCGGAAGTTATTAAAAATAATAATTATAAACTGAAGATAAACTCTGCGACCTGGATTCGAACCAGGAACCTCGATTGTCATGGTCGACGCCTCTATCAATTGGGCTATCGAAGACACCCGGACAGCTATGCTGTCACAAGGTGTCTTTAAGACAACCAAGCTGTCACGGTTGAAAGCCCAATGGGAGGCGGGCAACTGGCTCACAGATCGAGAACTTTCAACCGAGAACTTTCAATTGGTTCGAATCCAGGTCGCAGAATTTTTCCTTCCATTTTTCACCCGGAAGTTATTGTTAAAGATATAGAAAGGAATATTAAAATCTTAAGAGAGACCATGAATGAAGCTAAAACGAAAAACCTTAAATGAAAAATCTTTCCGCTATAACGAAAATCCAAAAACAAACAAACTTTTAATCTTTTATGGAAAATGTTTGATGTCAACAAGAAGTTTCCGAGTTACTCATTCAACATCATAACACGTCTTCACTTGTGAGTACTAACCAGCACTTGTTACAATTTTGACTGCGTAACTTGGAAACTTCTCGCTGGAATTCGACTAAATTTTAACGGTACACACAGTCTTATGTACCCTGTTATTCCTTCAAATTTCATTAATATAAGCTTTACAGAACCTGAGTTATTAACTTGTTGATCTTGGTGGCACCATTTTTATTTTTGTTCATATCTCAGTCATCGTTCAAATTCAGACCCATGTTCATATGAACTTTTTTGCTTAGAATCACCCATACTAACTCCCCTCCAAGTTTGTGATAGGGTTTCAGGTACACCCTGTATATCGTGCTATCGTTTGATGTATACGTGTATGGCCGATGACAACAAGGGCTTTTCCGAAAATTTGTAGACTGGTAATCTGTGGAAGCGATTCTGTGATTGTCGCCCGTGTCGAAAAGGAAATCCACACAAACCTCCTAATGACTCGGACTCCGAATAGTGATCTCAATCCACGAACCGCCATTGTTTTAGAAAATAAGAAATAGCTTTTACAGCCAACAAGATTGGTCACTCTATGGAAGCCGGAAAGACCAAGGCAACGACTGGACATGTTGGGTAGGGAGGTTTCTAGGCAGATGTTTGCTGTAATTACATCTGAAATAGGTCATGTTGACAGTATGGTGGACCTTCCAGAAACAGCTTGCATTGACGAATAGATAAACGCCCACTCTTTTGAACGATAACATCAATACTGCGGGTGTCGAGACCCACCTACGGGAACAATCACATAGAAGAAATAAGATATCTACTGGACCCTACCTATCTAACAGTTTCACTCCAACCTTTTTATACCTTTTCTGTAGGTTCATACATTTTTTTCGGAAAATCAGTATCGAGAACAGAAAGCTGTCGTTTAAGCATTTAGGGGATTCATTGACTCTTAGAAGAAAGAGTCTAGGAAACATCTTTTAGCGCTGGAAATACATTGAAGGCTTTATTTTCTAATCTACAAACAACACAAGATTAATCGCTACATGCATTGCCGTTAATTTTTAACAACGGAACATTATCTACACTCACTGAGTGGCCAGTTCATTAGGAACACTCATGACTATGCAAAGCCGCTGCCATAGCAATTACAACGTATCAGTTGGCCACGTGACAGTCGGTACCGTTATAAAGCGAGAACACACCTGTCAACAACAAGTGGTTTGACCGTCACCACAGGGAATACAAAGGATGTGAGCGACTTCGAGCGCGGGATGATACTTCCGAAAACGCACGTCTTCTAGGCTTTTCTCGAACAACCATTTCAAGGCTTTACCAAGACTGGTTAAACAACCAATAAACAACCAGCCAGAGACAAGTCTGTGCTCGCAAGGATGGGCTACAACAGCCGACGGCCAGTCCACGTACCTTTGATAACCACCCAAATTCAATTTGCCCGTGATCACGTCGACGACTGGAAGAAGGTCTGCTGGTCGGATAAATCCCGTTTCCCATTGCACCATGCAGATGGCCGACGCAGGATTTGGAGACAACAGCACGAAGCAATGGACCCCTCCTGTCTGGTTTCCACCACTGTTCAGGCTGGTGGAGGTTTTGTAATGGTCTGAGGAATGTTTTCCTAGCATATTCTTGGTGGAGGTTGTAAGGGCTACTTGAACATTGTTGCCGACCACGTTCATCCCTTCATAGCTACTGTGTTTCCCCCATCGGAAGGATACTTTCAGCAGGACAATGCTCCGTGTCACAAGGCTCGTCTTTTCATGAATTCAACTTATTCCTCTGGGCACCATAGTCCCCGGATTTGAACCCAATCGAGCATTTTTAGGATGAGCTGGAATGGGTTTATTCGAGGCATGGATCCACCACCTTCCAATAAGCATCAACTAGGAGCAGTTGTTGCATCCGCATGGACAAACATCACGGAACAATGCTTCCAGCGGCTAATTGAATTCATGCCAGGGCGAGTTGGTGCTGTTATAGCTGCTAGAGGTGGCGCAACACAGTATTATGGGGTTGTTTTTAATAAACTGGCTATTCAGTGTATGGTTCATCCGTTGAAACATTGAAATACGTATCCGGTATTTCAATTTTATTCCTTGTGGATTAGAGGAGTTTTTTTGGTTTCGTAAGTTTCAAATTTTTCTTAAGGGGCATTTTCAATATTGTCCCTAGGGGTACGATTAGTGTCTGTTAACATAGTAATCACTCAATAAAAATAAGAGGAATAACAAAATAAAATATCAAAGGTCTGATTAATAATTTTTCATAGAAACGAATCTATACTCACCACTAAAATTATAAAACAAACAAGGCTAATAGCCATCTAACTTTATAGAAAATACACACACCGGCCAATGAATTAGAAACCTTCGTTCAATATGGTATTGACCCTCCTTTGGCTGTAATTACAGAACATACGCGGTTTGGCATGGACTCTACAAGATATTGCAATGCAGGTAAGATAATCGCAGACCATGCATTCGTCAGAGAGACCTTCAGGTCCTGCAAAGTAGACGGGAGCGGATGCCTTCGACGAATGTCTCTTTCCAACATGTCCCAAACATTCTCGATCGGATTCAAATGCGGACTTTGCGCTGGCCACGGCAGATGTTGCAACTCGGTGTCATGTTCAGAAAACCACTCCTGAACAATTCTTGCTCGATGGACAGTAGCATTGTCTCGTCACCATTTGGGTACAAATGCACCATTGCAGGATGGACTTGATCTGCAACAATGTTCACGTAGTCTTTGGCTTTCACCCGACTGTCAAGGAATATCAGGGGACCCTTGCCATATCAACAAAACATGGCCCATACCACGACACCTACTCCTGCAGCTTGAACCGTGATTGTGTTCACAACACACGAGGGGTCCATCGCTTCATGGGGCTGCCGCCAAATTCTCTGCCAGCCGTCGGTGCAAAACAATGTGTAACGTGACTCGTCCGACCACATCACCTTTTTCCAGTCGTCTACTGTCCAGTCACACCGTTCTTTACACCAGGGGCTTCCTCACTGGCATGCGACTTCCCATCCCTATTCGCTTCGACTCTCGCCGCATTGTTCTGGAGGAGATGGGTTGCGATGATCCTTCATTGAAGTCTGCCGTCAGTTGCTCTACAGTTTTGCCGCACAATCCGTCTCAGACGACGTCGGTCCCTGTTTGTGTTGATTGTGTTTGATCCATAATTCTGCTGTTTCGACAACTCTTGTGGATTCCGTTTCCACGCATTGAACACCTTGGAGACCTGACCTTTTGAGATACCGATCAGTTGTACTGTCCTGGAAATGGTAGCTCCAGCTAGACGGGCTCCCACAATAACTCCTTTTTGGAACTGAGACAGGTCTGCTGTTTTCCCCATTTTGGTCAACTTGAGCAGCTGCAGCTTTGAATGAGCATGTACCTCACATGATTGCATTCATTTGCATATCACAATCGTTTCTGACCTGTGACTCCGCTTTACATATCAGTACAGTAATTCATCACGGGTTTCTAATTCATTGGCCAGTATGTGTAATAGACAGACGCTTATACAGAATCCTTTAACAATTGACGCTCATTTCATCAATAGGAATGCTTATAAATTAAAGGACTCCTTATATGATTCTGTGATTCATTATGTTATGCTTTGTTTTCCTTTTATAATAATCAAGAAATATTAAAATTTTAGCATGAATGAAGAAAAAAACGGATCATATTCTCACATCTATCATCAATTTTCACCTCCGTTAACAATCAAGAAATTATTTTATTTTTTTTTACTCCTAAACGAATGAATAAAGTGTTGAACCATTGCAAAAGATATTTTTGTTACGGCGTATGAAAATATTTTAAGCAAAGTCAGGACAGTGTGGTGGGAAAAAAATTGAAATCTAAACCAATTTTGAAAATTGGTATTTTATTTTTTTTTTATTTTCATAAAAATATTTAATTCTCGTAAACTATAGAAAATATTTAATTCTCGTTCCGGCTAATTTCCCGGCACACCACACTTTCACATGCAGATTACTGAGCATCGATTAGATGCGACACGCACATCCTGTAATGTACATGACAGAAAACGCCTCTATTAAAATTTTTGCATTGTTTTCTCTTATATTCCAATACTATTTTATCGGCCTCGGTGGCTCAGCGGTTGCGTGGTCGCCTCTGATGCCCGAGTACGCGGGTTCGATCCCGGCCGAGGACGACGAGGATTTTTCAGGGGGAAATCCTGAGATCACGCACTTCCTTCGGAAGGGAAGTAAAGCCGTTGGTCCCGTGTAGTCGTTTGCCGGCTGCACGTTAAAGAACCCTTGCGAGGCAAAATTTGCGGCCCCTATAACGCCGTCCTGAAATGACCATAGCAGTTGAAAAGGACGTTAATACCAAACAAACCAAACCAAACCAATACTATTTACTGGCTATGGAAATTTACCGTGCTCAAATTTTCGGTTTTCGTTTGTTTTGCGCATGGGTGAAAATTCCTTTTGAAATGGTTATATTTTCCAAAATATACAGGGTGTGGCAGGTATTTGAGAACAAAACGACGTCCGCAGGTAAAAGGAGCAGACACTTAAGATACCACAGAGCCTTTAATACAATTTACTTTTTTATACAAGGACTACAAAATACATATCAATAAAACCACCGTCCGCCGCGATGACAGCCTCCACACGCTGTCGGAACCGCTGGCAGGCAGCAATGAGTTGGGTCTTCTGGATTTCTGCCATTGCCTCCACAATAGTTGACCTGAGAGCTTCAACGGTGTTGTGTGGATGCTTGTTGGACTCTCTCAACGACGCCCCAGACGTAATAGTCCAAAGGATTGAGATCAGGCGAGCTGCGGGGAGGGGGGCACAAGTTGGGAGGATGCTTCAGCTTGTTGAGGAGGCGCTCGGCTCTGTCCAGTCGATTCTTCTTGCTTGTCGCGGACATGAACTGTCCCCTCCGCAACACATACGACTTGTAACGGAGGTCTTCGTGCACCGCACGTCGAATGGTCGCCTCATTAACCTGCAGCTCCCTCCCGAGTGCTCTTATGGACTTCCCAGGGTCCTCATCGATTGCAGCTTGGACAGAACAGATGAATTCCGGCGTCCTGCTACGGTCCGAGACATATACCGATGTCGTCACCATTGCCAAGACATATCCTGCATTCATCACTGAAGATAACTTGTTCCCAATCGTCCACAGTCCATGTTTTATGGGCTTTAGCTCATTGCAGGCGCTTTTTTTCGATGGTCTTTTGAGAGAAGCTGTTTCTTCTTAGATTTATTGAAGCAAAACCCAGCTTTATTTAGCCTATTCCTTGCAGTACGTTCACATACGTTGACTCCACACTTTGTCCATCTCACGCGATGTAGAAGAACGCATTTTCTTACAAATCTTCACTAATTTCTTATCATCTGCTGCTGTCGTCTTTCAGGGTCGTCCACTTCTGGCCGCATTCTTCACATGTCCAGTCGTCCGGAATTTCTTCCATACACGTGAAACGGTGTTCTGAGAGCATCCCAGTAGAGCTGTCACTTCCACTTGTGTTTTTCCTTCCTGAAGTACGATTAATTGAACAATGCGAGTCTTCTTGTCCATAGGTAGTTCTTTAGTTGGACCCCTTTCAACTGGTTCATATGGCATTCGAGAATTCTGTTACATCTGCTAATTTTCTCATAATAAATGCATATTTTAATTTGTGGCACTTTCATTGGTTAAAATTGATTACATAAATAAAATATCGCATATTTGTTTCCACCTGAAGGAGTAATCGCATTTTTTCCCAAGGGGGTAGTGGTTGCCAATTTGCATATTTTAATAAAAGAAATACTTTGTTTCTTTGTATCTTAACGTTATTTTTGTTACAAAACCTGCTCTTTAAGATACATGACTTTTGAAGTTATATGTTTAATAAGAACTGCGAGTGTTATAGCTTTCCTTTTCTATAACAAATTGCGATGGAGAAAATTAACCTATATCTTTTGCCAGGGGTTGTACGTAGCAACGAAAGCGGGAAAATATTCCGCTGTCAGCACCTTGGCAAAATATTGAAATTTTTTCCTTTATTTTTTGATCCAAAAAATTTTTGAGAACAATTTATTATTGTTTTCCTGATATACTATTTTGATGATTCCCATGTAGGTAAAATTAAGAAATTAACATTAAATGTAAAAGATGGAAAGTATAGTTTCATTATGTAAAAAATATTCAGCGTTAATTAAAATTGAAAATAGTCACTTGTTGAAGCCAAAAGGGTATCCTCCACTTTCGCCCCCTGCAAAAATACTTTTAAGGCCCACTTTCATAAAAAGACCCTGCAGAGAGGTTAACAAGTCAAATAGAAAACTAAGAATTCAGTTATTTAGAATACTCATCTAACCTTACCCACGAAATTCTCCTTTTAATTAAGAACGATTTAAATTAAAGCTTTCCCTATTAGCTTTCCTAAAATCTAAATTGTTTAACTTGAAAAAAAAAAGAAATAATATAGTTTAGAAAATAAAAAAAAAAACCGCAAGCTTATGTACATTAACACATAAGTATATATAATATTTATTAAATCATTTATATTTCCATAGTTCGCACAGTAGTCGTTAGCCTATTGTTAGAGGCCCACGGTTTTCAAAAATTTTTGAACAAGTACCACCCCACGAGGACTGTAAACTGAAGTACCGCTGTCAATGAATCGTTAACAAATGTTCGTGCTGTTTTGAAGAAAAATTAATCTATAATCACAGTAATTATGACGCTATACTGATACTACACTAACTAAAGAAGCATTTTAAATAACTATAAGGTGTAAAACCACTAGTGGTGGGCGATTCCCGATTCCGAAAATCGATTACTCGATTCCTGAGTCAAAAATCGATTCCATAATACCAAATAATCAATCAATCTACCTTTTTTTTATCTGCTTCACAACATGTTTGTTATTAAATAAAAATTCATGAATGGCTTCTTCTATGTGTTTATTTTGCTACTCTTTTAACTAAGGCTGCGTGCGAGTCGAATAATTTCAAGAAAACTTTGATTTGAACCATTCGAACATGCTATCAAATCTACATTAAAACAATTCGAAATGAATTGATCTGTTTCTCGAGTCCTTCGAGCCTTTATCGAATTCATTTGAACTAGCATTGAAGTTTCGCTGCTGTAACGAATCGTGTGATTCATTCAATTAATTTGTATACAACAGCTTTTGAATACCTTATTCGAAACCTATTCGAATGGCCTTTGAATATTCCTTTCGAAACCATTTGAACATACCTTAGTTTTCTTCACTTTTCTCAACATATTTGTTGTAATGTTTCCGTAGAAAGACCTAGATGATGAATTTGGTTCCATTTCTAGCACTATTGTTCTAACGTTAAAGTTAACGCTGCAGTCGTACGCGTACGAGTGGTTCTGAAATCTTTGAATTTCAATTAGGTATTTTAACTAATTGAAACTGCATTTACAATGTCCCCGAAGATTTCTAATGGATTAGTCCGCCATAAACACCGAAATGAGCTATTATTTGTAAGTAGTTATAAGCTTATTTTCGGATGTATTTGAAGGTTTCGAATGGCATCGTTCGGATAAAACCAATTCGAGCTTACAGGAGTGATCAGCCTCCTTGAATCGAATTAATCGAATGGATTTGATTTCAATTAAAGTGTTTTTGAACTTTTTCCGAATCCATTTAAAATTATATTTCTTTCATTTGAAGCAGAATTTGTGGTTTTCAAATGAATTCGTCTGCACCCTTATTCGACTCGAGCTAACACTCGTACGCAGCCTTACTTTTAACCATGGAAATAAATTACAATAAACAGATTTAATTTTAATATTTTTTAAAATAGATTCAATTTTTCGCAATAATCGATTAATCGACCCTGACCCTCTCAGATTCGATTCCATTTTTCAGGGAATCGCTTACCACTAAAAACCACTTAAAACAATTGGGTGATTATTCGTGAAAAACATTGATTCGTGGAAAATAAATAACCATACGAATACCACCACTTGGCATGGCTTGAAGTACCATCACAGTTTGAAAACCCTGGCTACGTTATATTCAAGTTACTTGCGTATAGCCTTAGCCTCTCTTCAGGGCCTTGATAAAATTTACAGGGCGAAAGTGGATTTCCAAACGACTTAGAAGATTCACCATATAATTGCGCTGGGGCGAAAGTTGAACGGGCGAAAGTGGAAGGTGCCAAAGTGGAGTGAACCATCAAGGGTCCACTAAGACGGTAGATATGATGACTCACACTTTTTGAAGGTATTCTTAGTGTCTTTATACTTACCATCTCAACAAGTATCTATTTCCAATTTTAATTAACGATGAATAATTTTTATATAATCAAATTATACATTCTATCTTTTACGTTTAATATTAATTTTTATTTTTTATCTACATGGAAATTATCAAAATAGTAAATTACACATAAATCTAACTTTTCATTCTATAACTTAAATAATATTTTTTTTCGTGTTTCAACCTAACTTTCGGGGTGTTTGCAGCCATCAAATCTTCAAATGTTATCATCTAGTGAAGATCTATCAGCACGTTAATCATTAAATTTCTCAAGTATATTGTCACGCAGTTTGTTATCTTTCTTAATATCTTTTTTAAAGCCATTGAGCATTATTAATCAAAAACATAAGTAGAAGATTGTCTTTCTTTTTTTGTAAATTACGCTGAAAATGAGAATGAATTGTTCAGTCAAATGGCGACAAAATACCGTTTTGAGTAATTTAAATGACTCATAAAAAATAATTTAACCTTACTGTAGCCAAAAACCGAAAAAAAAATTCCAGCGCTCCATTAATACAAAATTGAAGCTTATTTAAGATTACATCTATTAACGAATTACTCTACTTAATAGCAATCTCAGGTGATTTATTCTGTAAGGGAATCTTGACACTGATAATGACTATTAATGGGGAATTATAGCACGCGACAAAAAAATTTCTCCTAATTTCCAGGAGGAAAAGGGATACGATTAATTTTCATATGTTAGCAAAATAAATCGATTACACCAACAGAGAAGTATAGGAATTTAGGATGTTGTGTAGGTAACAAAGCGATTAAACCTGTACAACATTCTCCGGCATGCTATACTTTTTACTTTTCTATGTTATTGATTTCTCTTATGTTATAATGGATTCTAAAGAATCGCCTGTTCCAAAAATATCATCAATTACTGTGCAAAGGTTACGAGAAAAGAAAGGTCGATAGATCTTGTTTAACAAAACTGGAATTTGAAAAAATAATATTGAAAACTCAATTTTTTATTGAAGCATTTTTAAATCACCTTAATTTTCTGTTCGAGTCGATAAACAACTGCTCGTGACTAAATTTCGTGCTATAGTAATTGTTCACGAAACTAGGCAATAAAAATTCAAATTTCGTGCTGAAAATTAAACATTTGTACATACAGCAGACAGGAAATGTCCTCGAATTTTATTTATTAGCGATTCAGAAAACAGGTGATGAATGTAACTATTTTATAAAATGCATTCTTCTGCTTGAACGGTTCAAGAATGTAAATCAAAATTGCTGTGTGGGGGCGATTTCATACAAATGGCAAAATTAAATAAACCAGAGAGAAATTCAAAAGGTAAAAGTATATGCGTGAAATTTCATTGAATGTCTACCATCATTTTCAATAGTAAAAGAAGCCAATCGATGAGAACGAAACTTTATGATGCTGCAATAGCTTGGGCGTTGGCACGCTCGAAACACACAACCAGAAAGAGCAATTTAAACCACGAATTCAAGTTGTAAAATGAGGCCATAGCCTTAACCAACCTTATCGTATTATAATGTTCATATTTTAAAAAAATCAAAATTAGTTTCATCCGAAAACATTCATTTTAAAAAAATTAGTAAATTAAAAAAAAAAAAAAAACAGTTTTAAGAATTGAAGTAGAATCCAATTGCCCATTAAGGGTTTCCCCAAACTTTTGATGATTAAATAAAATATATTTTAAACAGAAAAGATTTGCATGGAGCAAATGCAATAAAGTTGATGAGCACTCTTTTTGAAAACGGACAACACTGGATACACTAACAACCAGGGGACCAGGTCTCTTAAGCTTGGATTTAACTGAAATTTAAATATGTTTTTACGCACCCCTCCCGCTATTATATAGCATAGTAACTCATGCTAATAGGCATTAACTTACGAGATATAATTATTTAAAGTTAGTTATGTAGGTTATGAATGTATATTTACAAAATCGGACAGTGTGACATTCAAGTAGTTAACGTGGTCATCTGGGTAAGTCAATAGATTACAATGCTAAAGGTCTTTGTTTCAAATCCTCCTTCTTTCCCAATTTCATTTACTTTAATTTTTTTAAACATACTTTTGAACAAATTATAAAGTCTGTCTCAAAAGTATAGAGAGTTTGCAAAAACTGCTACATTAGCACATCAGTAAATATTTTGACCATACCAAATAAAACACTATTTGTTCACACTGTGAACATGATTATTACATATTTTCAAAAATAAATGGCTTTTCGTTTTTTTTTTTACAAAAAAATACTTTGAAATAATCAATACAAAAAAGTGTCTCAAAAGTATAGAGACTCACCTCCAAACTGAATGGTCATAACCTGTTTTAAATAAAATTTACCCTTTGGAATAGTCCAAATTATAAAGTAAGTTATAATTTGCATTTAATTCCTGCACAATAAAGAGTGGCAATAAACATGCCTCGTGGAGAAGACATTTCTAAAGATGAAATAAGTGAAATCTGGAGGTTGACAGCAAATGGCAAGACAGTTAGAGAAATTTCTGCTGAAATTGGAAGATCCAAGTCTGTTGTACACAAAATCATTGCAGAGCAACGGATATGTGAAGCTAAGAAGAGAACAGGACGGCCAACAAGCAGTACTGAACGAGATATGCGCCAGATTTTTCGGCTTGCTGCTACTGGTACAAATTCCTTACGGAAATTATCACGTGAATTGGGTGAACAAATATCCAAAGATACTGTACACAGAAGAATTAAGGCAAATGCTGTATTTGTTTACACCAGGAAGAAGACAAAACCACGTCTAACCAAGGAGCACAAGAGAGTTCGATTGGAATGGGCTCGGGAGCGTATGTCGTGGACAGATGAGTGGCTTTCTGTAATTTTTTCTGATGAAAAGAAGTGGAACCTGGATGGTCCCGATGGAAATGCATTTTACTGGCATGATTTGAGGAAGGAACCAGAATCCTTTTATAGCAACCAGCAAGGCGGTGGAAGTGTGATGGTATGGAGTGGATTCTCCTTCAATGGGACTACCAGTTTGGTATTTTTGACTGGGAGACAAAACTCCTTAAAGTACCAAGAAACACTGGAAAACCACTTGGTACCTTTCATGTCTTTTTTGGTTGGGAACAATGGCATTTTTCAGCAGGACAATGCTAGTATACACAAATCGCGGTCAACAAACCAGTGGTTGAAGCACAGGGTATCAATGTGATGAAGTGGCCAGCCAAAAGTCTGGATTTGAATCCTATTGAGAACCTTTGGGCAGTGATGACACACAAAATTTATGCAAATGGTAGACAGTACTCTTCCATTGCAGAATTGAAAAGTGAAATCAAAATGGTTTGGTTTAATTTGGATCCAAGTCTTCTTCAAAACTTGATCTCATCAATGAAAGATAGAGTGTTTCAAGTAATTAAGTCCAATGGTAACTTTATTTGAACATGGCTTGAACATTGTTGTTTATTTAGGTGAGTTGTTTAAATACTTTTGAGACACTTTTTTGTACTGATTATTTCAAAATATTTTTGTAAAAAAACGAAAAGCTATTTATTTTTGAAAATATGTAATAATCATGTTCACAGTGTGAATAAATAGCGTTTTATTTGGTATGGTCAAAAAATTTACTGATGTGCTAATGTGGCAGTTTTTGCAAAGTCTCTATACTTTTGAGACAGACTTTATATGAAATTAATATTAAGTATTAGAAACATGCTTTTTTAGAATTTTTTGCATATTATATACTATTTGAGGAATGTAACAAGTTATTTATTTTTAATAAGTTATTACAGTATTATACAGGGTGGATACAAAAATGAACCTCCCCTTTTATTTTCGTAACCGAAGCAGATATGTCAATTTTAATGAATCCAATGAATAGGAAGTTGTGGATGACCTATCCATGGTGCATTTTCATCATCTCAAGTATTCAAATTAGGGCCGTAGCCAGGATGTTATCTTGGGGGGGGGGGGGTCGATTTTCAAAAATTCCACTGAGTCGGATCTTTTTCCATATTTGGGAGGCGGACCTTTTTCCATAATGGGTTGGTCGTCGACCCCCTTCGACCCCCATCCCCCTGACCATGGGCCTGCATTCAAATCCTATCTTAAAAATCGTAACAGATACACGAAGAATTCCAATTGAAAACTTGTTCAGCATGGAATTCCGAACAAGACAAAATAAAAAAAAAAATTCCAAAATCCGATGAACGGATCACCAACAATCACATACTGAATTCATTAGTTACCTCCCTATGCACTTCACAAAGACATTTGAGTGTTCAACATGCAAAGCAAGAAATTACCAAAAATTACCATAATAACATTCACTTTCATGAGGAAAAGCAAATAAAAGGCATGTGTCAGCATACAGAAGACAGAACAATTCCAGGATGGCAAGCTACACTCTTCCTGAAATGGTCAGCATGATCTTCTGCTTTGGATTGTGATTGTTGGTGATCCGTTCATCGGATTTTGGAAGTTTTTTTTTGTTTTGTTCGGAATTCCATGCTGATTAAGCCTTCAATTAAAATTTTTCGTGTATCTGTTACGGTTTTTAAGATAGGATTTGAATGCGTCCTAATTTGCATATTTGGGATGATGAAAAGTGCACCCACAACTTCCTTATTCATTGGATTCATTAAAATTGACTTCAGTTAAGAAAATAAAAGGGGGGGGGGTCATTTTTGTATCCACCCTGTATAATAATATAATAATAATAACTCATTAAAAATAAATAATTTGTTATCTTCCTCAAATGGAATATAATATGCAAAAAATTATAAAAATATGTTTTTAATAATTAATATTAATTTCATATATAATTTGTTCAAAAGCATGTTTAAAAATATTAAAATAAATGCAATGGGAAAAGAGCACGATTTGAAACTAGAACTTTCAGCATTGTAATCTATTGACTTACCCACATGACCGCATTGAGTACTTGAATATCATATTGTCCGAATTTGTAAATATACATCAATAGCCTACATAAGTAACTTTAAATAATTATATCTCGCATGAGTTACTATGCCATATAATAGTGGGAGGGGTGCGTAGCAACATTTTTAAATTTCAGTTAAATCCAAGCTTAACAGACCTGGTCCCCCTCCCCCTTGTAAGAAAGAGAAATATTTAAAAGCGTTTATGGGAATTCAATTTCATTTTGACCAAATAAATCAATATGATTTCAATTAATTTATTGAAATTCACATAATATTTTTCATAACTGCTTTTTTCCATGCAAATTAATAGAAATAAAAGCAAAATGAATTGCTCGTATAGCCTTCGTCAGTAACGGATAAGTTCCTTCCCACTGAACGCGATAAACAATATAACATCGAATCCTTTATCATGATAATCCCATGACAGCAACGAGGGGGGTGATATCGTTAAGCTAAAATACGACAGGATAATTTATTTCATTAACTTATAAAAATATGTATAAAAGCGTGTTTATGAAAGGACTTGCTTTTAATTTCTAAACGCAACCCATAATCCTCACTTGTCATGTACCGCGGGAAGTTTTTGGCACAACGAGTGGATGTTTACTTCTGAGAAAATAGGGAGCACTTCCATTAACTATAAATTGTTTTTAATTTTGTTTTTATGATGATGTAATAAGTATTACAAAGCGAAACTTCGATTGCAATTAAAATGAATACCCTGTAATTATGAGCTGAAGATAGGGTGATTTAAAAATTTCACATTAAAACTAATGCTTCTCTATTGTTTTAAAAATTATGATATGACAAAACGTTTTCATGTTAAATTTTTATGGCGATTTCCTAATTACACTCTTCAATGGAAACTGTATATTTTACAACAACAAAGATATTCTTTAATTCTATAGTAACAACACAGTGGAGACACAATGCTCCATTTTGAATTTTCCCAACCAGATGTTGGTGGCCATTGATATGCAAATCGTACACCTGTAAAAAGGAGGAGGATATGCATTCATCCAATTTCCAAGTCAAACGGGGAAAACGTAGAGAATCTATGTTAAAGATTTCACTCGTGTCAGTAATGAATATTGCTTGGGAAAGAGACAATTCGTAATCTTATTATTATCTACACGTTAGTTGTAGGGTTACATGAAAAGGGTTACGACTCTGGAAAAGTAGAATGTCGTTCGCACCCTGTTGACAGGAAGATATCTTCAGACGGATGCATTATATCAGATACGAGCCAAGTTCAATTTGTAAAAAGCACCTACGGATTCATAATATATTTCACTTAATGGAAGTAATTTTGTAAGTTATACATGAAATGAAAATGAGATTAAATGAACTTCTTCTAATGATGTAATGAGGTAAACATTAAAAAAAAATAATAAGTAAATTGAAGAATACAATGTAATGATAAAAGTCACTTTTCAAATCTACAGTAGTTAAATTCTGGAGTCCTGAGGTTCTGATCTCAGATGATGTCCACTTTTGATGTGGAGATTTCACTGATGATTTATCAGGGAAGATATCGAAAAGCGTTTTATTATTTTCCATCATTTTCCAAAATATATTTGAAAAAAAATTGAACCTGAAACCAATTCAAAATTCAATCATCATCATACACACACTGGCCAATGAATTAGAAACCCGTGATGAATTACGGGGTCACAGGTCAGAAACGATTGTGATATGCAAATGAATGCAATCAAGTGAGGTACATGCTCATTCCAAGCTGCAGGTACAGGTTAGGAACAAGCTGCAGCTGCTCAAGTTGAGCAAAATGGGGAAAACAGCAGACCTGTCTGAGTTCCAAAAAGGAGTTATTTCCACGATTTCCAGGACAGTACTGACCGGTATCTCAAAAGGTCAGGTCTCCAAGGTGTTCAATGCGTGGAAACGGAATCCACAAGAGTTGTCGAAACGGCAGAATTGTGGATCAAAAACAATCAACACAGATAGGGACCGACGTCGTCCGAGACGGATTCTGCGGCAAAACCGAAGGTCGGAGGTGGAGCAACTGACGGCAGACTTCAATGAAGGATCATCGCAACCCATCTTCTCCAGAACAATGCGCCGAGAGTTGAAGCGAATAGGGATGGGAAGTCGCATGCCAGTAAGGAAGCCCCTGGTGTCAGCAACAAACCGGAAGGTTCGCCAGCAGTTGTGTAAAGAACGGTGTGACTGGACAGTAGACGACTGGAAAAAGGTGATGTGGTCGGACGAGTCACGTTACACATTGTTTTGAACCGATGGTCGGCAGAGAATTTGGCGGCAGCGATGAACCCCTCATTGTTGTGAACACAGTTTGTATGGCAATGGTCCCCTGATATTCCTTGAAAGCCACAGGGTGAAAGCCAAAGACTACCTGAACATTGTTGCAGATCAAGTCCATCCTGCAATGGTGCATCGTCTACGCTGCAGGACCTGAAGGTCTCTCTGACGAATGTATGGTCTGCGATTACCTTACCTGCATTGCAACACCTTGTAGAGTCCATGCCAAACCGCGTATGTTCTGTAATTACAACCATATTAAACGAAAGTTTCTAATTCATTGGTCGGTGTGTGTAGAATTCATCTTGAAATTCAACATTGAAATCTCCGCATCAAAATTGGACAACATATCAGATCAGAACATCAGGACTCCAAAATTTAACTACTGTGAACTCGAAAAGTGACTTTCATCATTATTATTCAATTATTTATTATTATTTTTAAGCCCTTACCTCATTAAATAATAGGAAGTAATTTATTTAATCTCATTTTCATTTCAGGTATAACCTAGGAATTCAGTTTGAAATACTGTATAAAAATCTTTCATCGACTCGCCGTTAAGGCTATAGACATCTTTTCAGAGATGGGTTAGGAGACTAACCAGACAGGACTTCATTATACTTAAACGTGTCCCACGGCGTCTACTGTTTAAAACTATAAAACCTCTTCTAATGACGTTGGGCGGTTGCTATAATCAACAGCTATCTGGATCACGTTTGTACCAAGCATTCAGTGACAATCCCTTACTACGTAGATTCGTCCACCTGCATCTACGTCATCAATATAAGCAGAGGATCCCAAAGTTGCTACCAACATAGGCATATTCAATTACACTGTCAATTCCGCAGTACCAGCATACACAAAGAACAAGTCAGGCAACCGAAATGCCCAGGACCGATAGGATTTTAAAGCATTTGATTTGTAAAAAAGCCTTTCGTTGTTAAGAATTAGATGAGGTTGCTAAGGAAGCCTCTGGTTGCTAAGCAAGGCGTACTTCTAAGGGAAATGTATAGTTCAAACTGAATAAAACTACTTGAAAAGTTAAATGGAGAAAGAAGCAATTCTCTATAGATTAGAACATATACGAATCCTTTAATTTGTAAGCATTCCTGTTTAATGAAATAAGCGTTAATTGTTGAAGCCTTCTATGTAAGGGTCAATTCTTTCTTCATAAACTATTGCCAAACTTTTCTACGTAAGCAAGTAATGATTAGCTAATGTTAAAATTTGCCTAACGCAAATTAACTATTGATAATATAAGGTATAAGTAATTACATGCCTTATCTTAGCATTGAAAGTCTCCAATGGTTTCATAATGGTATCATTAAAACATGAATCATGGAACCAAAATTAATTAGATCATCATTAATTTTACGTTATATTCATTCATGACACATCATTTCAAGTCGTTTGATATATTACATGCCATATTTTAGCATTGAAAGTTCCAAAGAACCATAATGGTTCCACGAAACCAGGTGCCTTGGAACCAATTTCGAGTATCATTAATTTTACGCCATATTCATTCATGGCACATCATTCCAAGTCGTTTCATATATTACATGTCTTATTTTATCATTGAAAGTTTCACCTGAACCATGCCGGTTCCATGAAACCACGTACCATTGAACCTATTTCGACTATCATTAATTTTACGTTAATATTCAATCATGACATGTTATTTCAAGCTGTTTGATATAATACATGCCTTATCGTAGCATTGAAAGTTTCCGGTGGACCATAATGGTACCGCATGCCCTTGAACCAGTTTTGACTGATATTAACCATCAAGGAAGACCATCACGTGTCTTCACTTAATCCACAAGCCTTTTCTCTGCTTTAGCTATGGAATGCCAAAGAGAGAACAGCATTTGGCAGTGCACAGGCCATTTGTACATGGAATTGTATAGTGAAAAACGTGGTCCCCTATATTATTTGTGACCTTTTGAACCGGAAGTAGTTCACCGATTTTTTCCACCAACGAACTCAGTCTTCCGATTTCCCTAAGTTGTCGAAACGGAAGTCGAAAATTCGGAAGCGTTCGAAAGCTAGAGCACCAACAGACAGACGGACGCACATTGTGAAAACATAAGTACCTATCGGTCCTAACAAGGTTCATCGGATATATTGATTACATCCTACGACTGATGACCACGTACTGTTCTGAAGAATATTCATAGAGGGAATAAAAAACCTCGCATGCCGTATTCATTTGAAAATTCTGAAAATTCTCAGATTTTTCGCCCATTATAAAAGTAGAAAGTCATCGGAGGTCCTCTAGAGACCACTTTTCATCAAACTCAGCATATGAGTATGCTAAGAGGCTAAGTAAATATTGACTTGAGATCCTTTAAGACGATGCAATGTCACGACGTGTTTCAGAATTTGTCTCGCATCGTGATGATTAGATGGCGTATTGATTCGTTGCTTCCTCTATTCCACCAGTTTCATTTTGTAGCCTTGACCTTTAAATTAAACCCTGACTTCTTAATTTCTCTTCGTATTGAATTTCAGTTAAATTCTTTGAATTCTACTGGATGATCTATTTTTATATTGAACTCTGTTTAAAGAATCGCAGAGATCTTCTAATCGAATTTATTAGATTGAAGGGATATGGTACAGTCAACCGAGTTTAATACTTAATATTACATTTCATGTTAATGTGTTGTTTTAATAGCTTTTTTAATTATAATTATTTAAATTTAATAATCCTAATAATGTTAACTTTAAATGTAATATTAAATTATTAAAAATAAATTAATATTGAAACGGTAAAACTTAGAGTAAATTTCAAGTGTGGATTATTTCCCTTTGATGACTGTACAATTCTAACTAAAACAAAAACTAAAGATTTGTTAAATTAAAACTGATTTTTTTTATGATGATTTTGATTGTTGATTACTGTATTTACTCGATTCTAAGGCGCACTTTTTGCTGATATTGTTTAATAAAAATATGTACATATTGCACTAAAAAATGTTGATTTTGATTTTTGAATAAAGTTATAAAGTTGATTTTGGTGCGCCTAAGATTCGAGGAATAATTTTCTTTTCAAAAATGGTCTCAAAAATCAGCATGAGCCTTACATTCGAAGGCGCCTTAGAATCGAGTAAATACGGTATAGTAAACCGATCCACTGCTCAGTCACAGGGAATTAGGGAGTTTAGGGACTTTTGACTTTGAGACACGTTACACAATTTCCTGATACAGGATCCGAATTTCGGATCTCGAATCCAAGATCCGTATCTCGGACCTAGGTCCGAAAAAAAATATCCGGATATCCGGATCTTAAATTATCCGGATGTTGACATCTCTACTTGATATATTTGCTGGGAAGGGGGTGGGGGGGACACCGCGAAGACAAAATATGATAAAACGGAGCGAAAAAATGAATACCATGGATCGGGCACTATTTACCCTCCCTGCGTCACTGCTAGCATAAGCTGACGATGTTTAACTTTTTTTAATGAAAAAGTCGATACTGAGCTAAGGAACATTCTTCCTAGCATTCTTCTCTCTCCGTAAAATTCTTTGCAGGGAGCCAAAGAATTTTGAATTTCTTTCACAACTTTGGTGCTTCTATGATCATTTTCTGTGATCATGTTCTTCAGTTATGCTAATGCGTTTAAAAAATTCAGTTATTTGTGAATTCAGGGTGACTGGGCATATAATCACACACAAGGTCAAAAAAATGTGTTGCGATTTTTCAATCGACCTTTTTAAATTCGCATTATGGCGAAAACGCGTAAAATGAGTCCGCGTATAACGAGAGACAAAAACGCCGTACTATTTACGGCGTCGACGCAGACAAAAACGTATTGCGATTTCATACGCATTTGAAGCGAAATATATCAAGAGAAAAAAAAAATTATGATTATAAATCAAAATTTATTTATATAATTCATAACCTGTGCAGCTTTTTAGGTTGAACTCGTATGAACAATTCTCGAAAAATTTTGAAGACAATTTCTCGATAAGATGATCTTAAAGTTTCTGATTGATTGTGGGAAGCGTAAACCTAGTGCTTGGCCACTTGAATTTCAACAACTTTATTTAAAGTAACTTGGCCATTTTGCTAGACAGAACCATTTTTTTTTTCTTTTTAAGTATTTTCATGTATGAGAATCATTGATGTTCATCGGTTTTTGCAGGTGGAAAAATGCACGCTTGATAGGTGGCTATGTTAAGTTTTTCTTGAAAATCGGCAAATACCACCAGGAACCCACGAGAAATGCTAAGCGAGACAATTTTCGTTTTTCATAAAGATGATCTAATATCAATTGAATATTCTGAATGTTCAGTTCGGAAATATTGAAAAAAATGTAGACCACTCAAGTGATCGAAACTTTATAGATGGTGCAATTTATAAAAATATACTCAAGACCACTGGGTATGCCAACTTCATTTTCTTTCCTGGCGTAGGATAAAAACCCTCATTCTTGAATTACCCTTTATTGAATACTAGAACAATATCCTGCTTCGCTCCGGGCGATTGAATATATACAGATTGTTTATGGTAAATTTTACAATACCTAAATGTCACTTTTTTCCCAACCGGACTAACTGTATAGGGTTTAATTCAACCATGATTTCTCCAGGGTTATTTCCAGGAAAACCCGTTGCATGCAATATATGTAGTTTTTTTCACTTATAAAATCCGCGCAACCCGCTGCAAGCCATTAAATCCCAATAAATATCCCTATTCACACGTTTTTGGTTGATCCGTCAGTGGGTTATGTACAGTTGTCCATGTGAAAAGCACAGATTCTCCAAGTTGATTACCGCTAATTTTAATGACTGTCCTTGCGCTTTGTTGTTGGTCATAGCAAATACAAACAGAACCGGAGTTGACGCGCTTGTACAGTAGCGCTCAGAAAATAAGGCACGAGTACAATTTTATATGTAAATTTAAAAACGATTATCGCACTGAACCAATATTTTACAGGAGGGTGTAGAAAGGTGAAACACTTCATAAGACCCAAACAATTGGGAGATAATTCTCATATAAAAACTGAACAGACACTTTTGCTTGTTTGGCGACATTCAAAAAATAAGGCACAAGTCACTTTTGCTAAAAAAAAAAAAAAAAAGTAAGTTTCCATTGTCACCAGAAAATGCATAAAAATAACTGTGACATAATTCTCCTTCAATTTTTATAGAAAATGTCAAATCAAAGGGTATATCTCGATTTGAAGGTCCAGAAGGCAATTACAAAAGCCGCTGAGGAGGGGAAATCTTACATCAGCATTTCATCTGTTTTCGATGTTCCAAAAACTATAGTAAGGAGATCTCCAATGAAAGCCTGGATCAGAAAGACCACGTACTACCACAGAAAAGGAAGATAGACTGCTTTGTTGGTTATCGAAAGCTCAGCCCAGATTTACAGCAGTGATTTGAACCGTGAAATACAAGAGGCTCATGGAGTTAAAGTTAGTGTTTCCACAACAAAACGGCGTCTAGTAGAAGCAGACTTGAATGGTAACCGTCCTGCGAAGAAACCTCTCGTTACCGCAGCGAACAGGAAGGCCCAACTTGCCTTTGCAAAGAAGTACCAGCACTGGAACTCCAACGAATGGGCGAAAATCCTCTGGAGTGACGAATCTAAGTTTATGCTTTTTGGAACAGACAGAATACAGTTTATTTGACGCCCCAAGAACAAGTGTTTCAATCCAAAATACTAAGTGCCCACAGTGAAGCATGGAAGGGGATCTCTTATGGTTTGGGGTTGCATTAGTAGAAGTAGGGTGGGTCCTCTTGTGCGTGTTGTTCGTACTATGGATAAGAATATGTACAGAGATATTCTACAGAACCACATGCATCCTCACGGAAAAAACTGCATGCCCAGAGGCTGTCTATTCTAACACGACAACGACCCCAAACACACGTTAAGCATTATCTGGCTTCCAAAAAAGTTCGAGTACTTGATCTCAACCCCATCGAACATCTCTGGGAGGTTCTGTTTCGTCGCTGCAAAGACAAAAAGGCAATGAACTTGAATGAAAAATTTCAAATGCTTCAGGTTTAAGATTCCGTCCGAAACCATGACAAAGTTAGTCGATTCTCTGCCTAGCAGATGTCAAGCTGTTATCAAGAGTAACGGCTATCCGACTAAGTACTAATGTAAGACATCATCTCCTTTGAATTCTCACTTTTCTTTCAGGTTTGCAACATGTTTGGTATGAAATATGTATCAAAATTTAACCAGTGCCTTATTTTTTGAACACACATAAAAGACAATTTTTTTTTCTACAGCAACATGTTATAAAAAAATTGAGATAGTTTTATTTATAAAGTTGTATTTCCATGTCATCTACCACTTGTTGAAAACACTCGCAAGTCTTATTGTTCTGTTAGAATAAAAGCCAAAAATTATACTCGTGCCTTATTTTCTGAGCGCTACTGTATATCTTCAAGAGTTTCGTTTGCTCTAAAAAGCTTCATGTGGAAGGCGGTCTTGCCCTTGTCTTTCTGCTCGTTGTTCAAGTGTTTCTCTTTGTCTTGTTTCAGCCATACTTTCTCTGTTCTTTTGCTGACGAATACGTCTTGCTCCTGCTTTCTCATTCGCTCTCGATTCTGCTATACCCTCTCTCTCGTATTCTCTATAGACGGTTTGTTATTTCTTCCAATAACTCGTTTGCTCGGTTTTGAGCTATCCGCCTCGTAGCTGAAGTTCTCCTTCCAATAACACTTGGCCGGCCAGTTGGCCGAGAGGGCTAGGGCGTAGGCTTTCTAGTTCTCGAGTCCGCCTGGCCGCGGATTCGAATCTCGCCGTGGGCATGGATGTTTTTGTTTGTCCTGGGTTGCGTACTGTTATAACTTGTGTAAAAGGCGCAAAATGACCTTTGTAGTCGACGCCAAAATTTCTAGACCCCCCCCCCCCCACGAAACCCTTTTCCGGCGAGTCATATTCGCTAACAACAAAGAAACTCGAATTCAAAGAAAAAATTTTCTTATGATAATAATTTTGTAGTACGCAGTTTATTATGTAAATGTAGATGTTCCTTTTTAAATTTCTTATTGTCGCAACAATGAGAGGTTACAGTAATTAACTTTTCCTAAATTATAACTAAACAAAAATTAAACATTAACTCCAGAAAACTCGACGAGTACGCAAGGGAGGAGAAAAAAACATGAAAAGAGACATAAAGCGAGGAATAAAATAGCATATAACTTCATATCAAGTGTCGATAATAACTGAAAAATTATATAAATGAAAGGAAAAAATATTAAATCATCTGCGCCTGGTTTCGAATTTGCGACTATCAGATCCAGTGGCTTTTCACTCATAAAACCTGTGCAACCCGCGAAAACCCATGGCAAAATAGTGAAAAACCTTTTCCGGACTATGGGGAAAAGTTTGACGCCCATTGGTTTCGCGGTTGTAGAGATTATCGCGAATATACACTCAGACAGACAGTCAGACACACGTTTACTTTTATTAAGTAGCGGAAGAATGGAGCTACTTATTGTTTTCACAATATCCGTCTGTCTGTCCGTCCGTCCGTCCGTCCCCTTCATAATTTCCGCATTTTTTGAGTTAGAAGGTTGAAATTCGGAATGTAGCTTACTATGGGCATGTGCACCTTCACTATTTAGTTTGGTTTAGATTGGCCCACTGTGGTCGGAGTTTCGGAGGCGGAAATTAGAGGGGACCAAAAGCTCTACGCGTATTTATGCATATAAAGGAATGAAATTCGGTATGCTGGTTCCTCTAAGCAAGATCAACATTACTGTAAAGTTTGGGCCAAATTGTCCCAATAGGGTCGGAGTTATGGGGGTGGCAATCACTTGGTCTTTAGAATATGGCAAAATATGGAGTATCATATATCATTCGATCGAAAATGATGAGAAAGGAAAGAAGATAGGGTTCTTTTATATTTTCTAAATACAAGGTTCCAGAAAATAAATTTTTGATTAAAAAAAAAAGTGGTGCGTTTTTTTTTTTGCAATTGATCCAACCACTTAGGGCAGGGCCGTCCAAATCGTACCCTTCCCGCGTGAAACATAAAAAGCTCACGGGCAAAGCCGAGGAGATAGTCCAAAACTCAGGAGGGGGGCAGGTATAGTTTTTCCTATGCAGTGTTGCCAGACTTTAGGAGGCGATTGCATTAAATGAGGCATTATTTCTTTTGTTACTGATACTTGCTTGTTTTTTGTCTCGCATAACATGGCGCACATTCCGAAAAAACATAAAATCATTGAACTAGTATTTAAACCGGCGTGGGAGAATATGTTTGTTTTCATTGTTCACGGATCGGATTCGAAATGCTTAATATGCAATCTGTCCTATCGGAGAAAAAATACAATTCTACCTGACATCAAGAAAATTGTCACATTAAAACGAAGGAAATAAAATGGTAAACTGTCTCGGTTTTTTTTTTTTTTGTTTGTTTTTTTTTGGACAATGTCGAATTGGTAATTAGCAACTCGATTTTAAGGAACTGATCAACGTAATGTGCAATAGGTGGGTAAGGAAGATCGCCCGCGGACAGAAATCTTGGACAGCCCTGCAATAGGGACAACTTCAATGGGTGGTTCCTCATAAGAAAAGTAACAAAATAATATATCTGTCCGGAAATGCATAGTTTCCAGGGATTATTAGCGACCACCTACTTGGAACAGACGTACAGTCCGCCAGAATAGCTCTGTGTTGCTTGAGGATGTGCCATGGACAGTACGACACGTCATGTGTCTGTTGCATGATGGAGCGCTAGCCCACATCCGCATTTATTTCGCCGATACCTCAACAACATCGACAATGTTGCATGGTCCGCTCGCTCACCGAATTATTTATTCCTTTTCTGGTCAGGAATCACCTCCTGAAGTTGTCCCTATTGTTTTAGTTCACCCTGTAAAATAATTCATTTCATATTGAAAGTGATGATAGTCACGCAGAATCATTAATGATTCTTAAGAGGTTGAGAAAATTAATTTATCTCTTCATCCAGGAAGTTACCACTTTATAAAAAGTTCGTCTGCACATATAATCAGTAGCTCAACCTTTAAGTTAATGGATCGTTATAGGATGTTAAATGTTGTGCGATTTTATTACTATGGTTCCGTGATTTCTGTATTTATCGGATATAAAATATATTTGACGGATATTTACGGAATCGTACAAAGAGTTCAGAAGTAAACATGCTTTCTGGAAGCCACACTGAATATGGGAATGCCTAATTTATGATGCCGAAAGGGGAAAATAAATTCTAAATACAAATGTAGAGGTTTCAAATACAGTTTTTTGATGCAATTGTGGTCTATTCACAGAACTTCAAACAGATTTCCATTATATTTTTCATGCTTTTTCTTCACTTGAAATAAAATAAAGAAGTATTTGATTAGCTAATCTTAAAAAACAATGAAACTTTCAATGAATGGATACGTAAAGCATCCGAAATCCTTTACATTCGTTCATTATAATTCCATCCATATGGTCTAGTGTTATTGTTGAATATTCTATTTATTATTAATGTTATATAAACACATTTTATAATATATATCTCCCGACGATTTTTACATCATTTTCAAGCTACAGTAAGAAGTAAAGTAAAAATTCACTTTAACATACTCATAATTTATTTTTCTTTTACCTTATCTTCCTAAAATATGAAATTGTCATATTAAACTATTTACGACATATCTTTAGTAAATAAACTTTAGAGAACAGAAAGCAATTCTCTTGAAAGTTAAAAAATGAAGATAAACGGTTTTTATTAAAAAAATGCAAAGGAATTTACAAGCATAAAAGATATGAGCAGCTTAATTCCATAAAATACCGGCTAAGAAGCAATATTCTTTGGAAGTGTCTTATTTTTTTCCATAAAATATACCAGTGGAACTTATTCCCTGTACTTTAAATTTTACTGCCATGGCTCACTTTGCTTGGAATTATCTTAAAAATGCTTCAAAGTTATTTTTGTGTACGTGAAATTTTTTTTTCTTACTCAGTGATAAAAATTTTTAAATTGAGCAGTAAGAGGCTTTGCAACCCTGCTAATTTTCTCTGCTACTGTTTGTTTTTTGATCCTTTAATTATTTGTCATTTCCGGTTTATTCAAATCTTCTAGCACAAATATAATTTCGTCATTTCTTTGTGGAGAAAGTGGAACTCGGACAGCTGTTTCATGGTTTCAAGTTTAAAAAACCTATAATAATTCACTATAATAATAAATAATTTCAACAAGAATTGTAGTAGAAATTCACATTATTTTAAAGCTTTTAAAAAGTTATTGTAGCAATAAAAATATGGCTATAAGACCTGAAGATTCTCAAATGAAATATAATATATCCGATGTTATATCACACTTGCACTTTAATGCTGCTTTGGAGGAAGAATAACCGAGGGCGCATTTAATTTAAGCGTAGGAGAATGCTTAAAGGACAACTGAAGCCTCAAGCTGACGACACAGACCAATCCTACAATTATCTCATTGTAATAATGTATAAAAAGAAAAGTATATACATATAGTCGAACCTCGGATTCATCGTTTTTGTGGGGATAACTGGAAAAAAAGCGATGGATGAGGGAAAACAATAGATGCGGGATCATGTACTCTATTAAATGAATGAAGATACTTAATTTGTTCATACAGTACAGTATATAGTTATTTAATACAAGAAAATTAGGAAGCACAAAATATTCTATACATTTATTTAATACACATTATACAGGGTGAGGCATTTATCTTGAGACAACTGAATATCTCGGAAACTAAGCATTGTACGGAAAAATGTCCAAAATCAAAATTGCATTATTTCGCGGGGGAAATTCATTAGCTAAAAAATTACCCCCCCCCCCTTGTGAGGGGGGCTGGGGGTGGGGTAACTTTGAAATCTTAAATAAGAACCCCTATTTAAATGGTATATTCAGATTGTACACAATATTCGAGAAATGTTTTATTCTTGGTGTTTTTTCAATTGATCGAACCGTTTAGGAGATAGAGGCCCTGAATGTGTGTAACTTTTTAAGTTTTGAACCCAATTTTATCGATGAAGACAAATAGATAGAGTGTGGGTCTTACGGACGTTCCTATTCTACTTTTTAATGGTCTTTAAGACTCCCAAGTCAGAATTTCAAAAATTCAAAATTTTTAGTGCACAAGTAAACTTTTGGGGGCAGCAATCCTATGGAGACCGAGTCTATGCCTGTGTATTGAAAAATATTGGATTTTTTAAATTCTGACTTGGGATTCTTAAAGACCATTAAAAAGTAGAATAGGAATGTCTGTAAGACCCACCCTCTATCTCTTGTCTTCATCATAAAATTGGGTTCAAAACTTAAAAAGTTCCACACATTCAGGGCCTGTATCTCGTAAACGGTCGGATCAATTGAAAAAACACCAAGAATAAAACATTTCTCGAATATTGTGTACAATCTGAATATACAATCTATTAAAAAGAAGGGTGCCTATTTAAGATTTCAAAGTTACCCCCTTACACGAAGGGGGGTAATTTTTTAACTATTGAATTTCCCCCGCGAAACAATTCACTTTTGATTTTGGACATTTTTTCGTACATTGCTTAGTTTCCGAGATATTCACTTGTCTCAATATAAATGCCTCACCCTGTAGAATATAATTTCCACTTTGATCTGTTGTAATTCTGGATACGACTTATGTTCATATGACTTTATTTGCTCAACTTGACCTCCCAACAAAATGCCGAAGTTTCTTTTTTCATGTGTTGTGAATACCCTGTACATTCATGATATAAATGCTTGTATACAATGACATATTTATATAAGCATTTTGCGTTGAATTTTAAGACCTTAACTTTTTATATTGTTCGAATGACGTTAAATTTAATTGCACCTTGCAGTCACATTCCATTTTGACTTATACCTCGTAATATAGGATGTTCTCTGTAGATTTACTTGTCTATCGAGGCAATTTCTTTCGACTAAATGTTGACAAGATTTCTGAATTGCCCATGGCGACAGTGATTTTTTTTTAAGCTTTACATAACAGTGATACCGACTTACTATAACAGGATGACAGAAAATGCTACGTGGAGCTGAATTTGTAATTAACTTAAGAATTAAAAAAGTAAACAAATCCAAGGACACCATTTTAACGAAACGAAATCTCCGGTATGCGGTATATTATAAGCACCACCGTTTCTCAACCAGTCACACGGTAAAGAATAAGGAAATATCCTCTTACTGTAAATAAAAGTTTGTGAGAGTCACTAATATTTACCATTAAAAACAAGAGATTTTATGTCAAAATTTCGTTGTTGAATGAAACTTGCAAATAAGCTCGTAATCCAAGTGAATGTCTACTCTCCCGTAATAAAAGATAGTCAAACTTACAATTTGTATACATATTTGAAAACATGGGCGTAGCCCGGAGGAAGGAGGCAAGAGGGAAATCCCTCCCCCCCAATTCAAGTAAACTTATATAAGGAGGTAATTATACATAATTGTAAAATAGGTTACAAAATATCATTGGAATTATAAAATGTATAAAACGATAAATGAAATAACATGAAGATTATAAGGGCTGCAAACTCTAAAAGTTCAAATTTTGTGTTATTTGTTATTTTTTTAATATTTATTTCACTTTACTTGTTATTCATTCTTCTTGAATTGATTTTCCTGAATGTTCATCGGGCCAACGAGAAAGACAGTCTGGGCACTGAAAAGTCACCTGATCCTCGAGGTGTGAGCAACAGTCCAACCTTCATTGTTTCCAACAAACGAAAATCCAAAATTGAGACAAGATGGTTGGATTGTTGCTCAAATCACGATGATCAGGTGACTTTTCAGTGCTTAGTCGTTGGCCTCGATGTTCCTTTGATGTCGTTGCTGAATACTTGAAGATGTTGAAATGAGAAGAACTGGAAGAACTGGTGGCGAAGAATTGGATTGGTAGTAGATAAGTGATGGTAATTTTGAATTTTTTGTAAATAAAAGTATTAAAATCAAAAACATTTTGCATATTTTGCCATTTGATATTTAAGTCGAAATAAATTTTTGATGAAATTACTATGTATTGCTTCTTTTATGACTGTTATTTTGTAATTTGTATCTTCATTAATAATTCTTGCATTGGCCAGGTGTAAGAGATAAGTATTTGTTAGAGATATAATATGCAATGAATTTAATTTAATGCAACGTCTGGATGGCACAGCATACCTCCGTATCGTCGCCGATCAAGTCCATCCTGTGATGTTGATGGCTACTACCAGCAAGACAATGCGCCATGCCACAGAGCTCGTATTGTGCAGGAGTGGTTCCAGGAACATGAGGGGGACTTTACCTTACTGGGTGGCCCCCACAATCCCCAGATCTCACTCCAATTGAGCATCTGTGGGACGAAGTTGAACGAACCAACAGACGGCTGGATCCACCACCGTCCAATCTAGCACAACTAGACAGTGGTGTCATATTCCTCCCACCACCTTCCTTCCAACATCTCGTGGAATCAATGCCATGAAGAATCACCGCAGTATTAAAGGCAAAAGGTGGCCCAACGAGACACTGACAGGGTGGTCATAATAATGTGCTCACTCAGTGTATAAACTATTTACCAATCATACAGGGTGTTTTACTTTTTACTAATAGCCAACTTCTAAAATACAAACCTGACAGAGTACTTTCAATAGAAGAATTATTTACTTTTATGTGAGGGGTTTTTTATGTGTATTCCATTTCTAAAAAAAAAAAAAAAAGACGCCATTTTGAAATATGGAAGTCAACTTTGAAATTCGTAATAGAAACCCCTATTTTTAATGGTATTTTCAGATTGTACACAACTTTTGAGAAATGTTTTATTGTTTTATTCTTGGTGCGTTTTTTTTTTCTCAATTGATCCAACCACTTAGGGCAGGGCCGTCCAAATCGTACCCTTCCCGCGTGCAACATAAAAAGCTCGCGGGCAAAGCCGAGGAGATAGTCCAAAACTTAGGAGGGGAATGGGTATAGTTTTTCCTATGCAGTGTTGCCAGACTTTAGGGGGCGATTCCAGGCATTATTTCATTTGTTACTGATACTTGCTTGTTTTTCGTCTCGCATAACATGGCGCACATACCGAAAAAGCATAAAATTTAAACCGGAATGGGAGAATCTGTTTTTATTTTCATTGTTCACAGATCGGATTCTAAATGCTTAATATGCAATCGTGTCCTGTACTAAAACACAATTCTGCCTGATATCGAGAAAATTGTCACATTAAAACGTAGGAAATAAAAAATGGTAAACTGCATCTTTTTTTTTTTTGTTTTTTTTAGTGTCGAATTGACAATTAGCATCCCCAATTTAAGGAACTGATCAACATAATGTGCAATAGGGTGGGGGGAAGGAAAATTACCCGCGTGCACGGGCGCTGCACGCGGACAGAAATCTTGGGCAGCCCTGACTTAGGGGATGAAGGCACTAAAACTGTGGCGTGTTTGGATTTAAAGGAAAGGCAAAAAACAGAAATTATTTATCAATGGAGTCTATGCATATTTTTTAAAAAATATATCAAATTGGCTACGCAATCATTCCATGTGACGTCACAAATTAGTTAACACAATCACATATTAATAAATGATTTTTGCTGCCAAGTTCATTTCAAAACTGAAATACTGAATTGAAAAGTACGTGTGAAAGGCAAACTTAAAGGATTTAAGGATTTTTATTGACATGTTAAAAATAATAGCATCCAATTCAGTACTTGTACTGCGATTTATAACATTACAATCAGCCTAGATGCCCTGTACGTGTGTTTATGTGATATAGTGTCACGTATTTTTAGAGTAATGCACAGTGGAAGAACTTAGGAAGATGAACAAAGACACAGAGCATAGACTTATGGCGGAAAAGAAACAAAATAATTGTTTATTCAATTATATTAAAAAAAAATAAACAATAATGAGGGCGGCGATCTTGCTTAAGCGCAAGAAACACAAAAGGCTTGCGCCTTGCCCTGACGGGTATTCGTCTAAGCGAAATCCCGTTCACAATTTAAAGAATAACAAAAAAAAACAAGAATGGTTGTAAACCGTTACAAAAATGGAAACAGTCATTAAACGGGTTTCCTGTCGCACTTTAGAGCCAAAGGAAATCCTAGGATCTGAGATAAGACCTCTCAAAACAGATGCCTGACAAAAGTCAAAAACTGAGTCGCTGGCGAGGAGCACCAAGACGGCGTCACAGGAACGGGCATGAGCCGTAGAATTAAACCTGGCGTCCGCCTCCGAACCGGCGAAAACTGTAATATAAAAAGAGCAAATGGGAAGCTTTAGCTTATCGGTTCATTAACAAAAATAATACGACTAGCCAAGCTCGTTGCCCTTCAAGTGCAGAGAGTTACGTTCGGCCAGCGCGCGCCAAAAGAAAAAGGAAATAAAGTCAACCTTCTCGTGGGCAGCGTGAACAGCGCCTACGCCTAATTTATCTGCGCTCGAGCGGGCAGAGAACGCATGGCAGCGGGAGAGTAATTTTAGCCATAAGATAAACTGTTAATTACGGAAAAATCTCACCCACCTGTTATAGGGTACAAAAGAGCCTAAACCTTCTACCCAAGAGGCTTCCTGGGTCCAGGGCGTAATCCATGTACTTAACCCTTTGGGA
>JAHWFO010072354.1:2252380-2308570 GCA_023313115.1 Rhysida immarginata
GCACAGCATACCTCCGTATCGTCGCCGATCAAGTCCACCCTGTCATGCTGATGGCGTACCCCAATGGAGATGGCTACTTCCAGCAAGACAATGCGCCATGCCACAGAGCTCGTATCGTGCAGGAGTGGTTCCAGGAACGTGAGGGGGACTTTACCTTACTTCGGCGGCCCCCACAATCCCCAGATCTCACTACAATTGAGCATTTGTGGGACGAAGTCGAACGAACCATCAGACAGCTGGATCCACCACCGTCCAATCTAGCACAACTAGACGGTGCTATCCATTAGGCATGGTGTCAGATTCCGCAGTATTAAAGGCAAAAGGTGGCCCAACGAGATACTGACAGGGTGGTCATAATAATATTCTCACTCAGTGTATATGGAAGTTCTTATTTACGATACCCAAAATGAGGGATACTTTTAGATTCATCTAAAATCTAAAAGTTATGCCATAAAAGTCGAATCACATAAAGCATTTCAAACCAAGTTTTATTTAAGAAATTACCTGATCCCACGAAGATAGAAGCTATAATAGAAAAACGCTAGTGTTTTCTTAAGTAATAAATCTTAATTTTTATTCTGTTATCTCCATCATTACACATACAGTATCCTCTTAAACACAATCACATTCCTCATTCCACAGTTCTATATATATAGTTTTAGCCCTTCAAAGATTTTAACATGTACGATGACAACGATTGCAAAATCAATGATTTCCCCGCAATCGCTTTTCCTTAACGAGCGACGGGAGGAGAACGCCTATTGTCGGCAATTTTTTAAAAAAAAATACAGATGGTAATTTAAAAGTCGAGCTGATACAGTATTAAGACAGAATGAAAAATGAACCTATTTTTTTTTAAGATTTCAGTTCAAAGCAATACTCGGGCAATCCTTTCGATATACGTGTTTGTGTTTAAGACATTCTTTAACATCAGGACATTTTGATCGATTGATTACTATAGCAACAGCATCCCTCAGCTACAAAACGAAAGCACATGAGCAGGATACGTTATTTGTTTATTATTTTGTAACGTTAAAAGAAATGTTAAATGTACTAATTAGTCGATAGTATTTTCAGTATTAAATTTTATGACTATCATGATGGTTTATTTCGAAAAGACGTTTTTTTTGCAGCATAACATATCTTCATGTATGGTAGCTTTAAGAAAGACGAAGAATCTTAAATAAAATCTATGTGCTTGCCGTGAAGATATCCATAATCGTATTTGCTTATGCTAGCACACAAACAGAAGGATTTTTAATGTTATAAAAAGGGGTCTTTAGCTTAAATAAGCTCGCCCTACAATTAATAGTGAATATAAGCGTATTTTTGTTTTTCGTGGTTTTAAGAGTGAAATGCTAGGCAAGTACTTACTCGAGAAAATTTTGCTGTGGGGTGAAATAACAAGGCAATAGAAACAACTATGGATATTATTTTCCAATTAATTTACTCATTTCTGTCCTATTACGTGTTTTTAAAGTTTGAATCTCTGATATGAAAATGTTTAGAAGGAAATAATAATGAAATAAAGCGTTCCTTGGTTATGTTCTTCAAAATGCGTGAAATGAATAAATTAGAAATTGAGATGTACAGCATTTGTTTATTCCGTTCCTTTGATTATATAATAACTCCCGAATATCTTAACATATTAAAAATATTTTTATTAATGCAGTCAAAACGAACGATTCGAGGTTGTCAACATTAACACGTTCGTGATGGGATAAAAGAATTTGCAGATGATCTTATCAACAAGAATGCAACAAGAATATCCGAGCCAATGATATTAGGAATAAAAAAAAAACAACTAAAAACTTAAAAATTCCAGGCTAAATTAATATTTCTACCGAAAATCGAAATTTACTTCACATGATGTACGCTATGCTATTTGTAGCTACTCACATGTCTTGCAGGTGAAGCCTTCGTTGGGGGGAGCTTTTGATGTAGATTTCTTATCCTTGAATAAATGCAATGTGAGGATCTGTGAAGGGAACACACAGCTGGGCGTTCGAGAGATAGAGAGAGAGCCGATTCAAGGTGGAACGGTCAAATTAAAAAGGGAGCCGCCAAAACCGTCAGCGGAGGATATTCCATGGTGAGCGGAGTATAAAATCTCAGCGGGGTATCAGGTGTTTTTTTACTTGGATTAAATCATGGCAATCGCTCGGCACATGAAATCCAATCACACCTGCCACATTATTGTGCGCACAATCATCGCAGAATGAGCTTGAACGAGAGGGAGCCGCGAGTGACACCTAAGTGCACGAGCTCACGACCGATGCGCTCGACGCCCATCGGAAACAGTGGCGCGCACCCACCGCCTTTAACCACTATATTAAATGGTGTTTTATTTTTCGTTTACTTAAAAATAAAGCTTCTTTTATATGCGAATAATGGCGAAAAGTGTAAGCTATTCTGTCAACTGTGTAACAGGATAGTCAAATATTTTAAAAATTGTTTGTTAGAAAGAGCAATTTTTTTTTTATAACAAACTAAAGCAATTTACAAACCAGATATAAATATGCATGTATATTTTATTAAATAACGATAATAAATTCAGTATAAATAATAATAATAATAATCACAAAAGTAACATATAATAAGCGCTTATTCAAAATATCGTTTTTACTTTTAAAAAAATTTACAAGTTTACGTTCTTTATAAATAACACCCGTTTTCCAGCACAGACGCTAAATTCCGTTTTTTTTACGTCCACGTTTTATCACCATCCAAGCAAATAAACGCACCACTTAATTTCCGTTTTGCTGCCTCGCTATTTCGCCTTTTGAAAAAGCTTTCTGAAAATGGATCCATTATGATAATCTGTGTGGGGACTGTAGACAAAACAATGTTTCGATTATGGTTATTTTTTACGCAACGTAACGTAGCTTATCCCAGGAACGCTTACTTAAGATGTTAAACTTTAGTTTGTTTTACGTTGGTAATGATTAGAGCGTTATACGACTACAGTGGGGTCCATAAAGGGACCTTGCCATTTAAAGCTGGCGACAAATTTCTGCTACTCAAAGATGACACCGGCGATCCCAACTGGTGGCAAGTCGTCGACAGCAATGGACAGATCGGATTCATTCCGAATAATTTCATTACTAGACTAAAGGCAAGTTCTCACTATATTGCTGCGTTAACTTTCTTACACTTTCTTAACACTGAAGAGGTCGTTTTTTAGAGTAATGAACACAAAAGCCCGACATTTAAGTGGCTTCCTTTTAAACTAACTTCCGTAGTATGGTTGAAGTAACTTAAACAAACAACCTCTGTCGAAATACCTACTTTAGCTTTACATTAGTTTTATAATTAGTGAATAGCGTTAATTACTTAAGAATATTTCGATAATCTCGTATTCCAATATCGTAGATAAATATGCACTACCTATCAGTTGAGCACTTGTCAAGCGCGCATTGTTCTAGCTAATATCTGCATAGCCTTGAATACGCCAAACTTATGACTCAGCGCTAATCCGAACAAAGACTTATGGATTGCCACTATGCACTCTTACAAAGATTAAAAAAGGCAGAAGACAATAATCATAGGAAAACTGCTCTTTTATTTATTATTGATATCGTCATATCTTATGGGTGGAGCCCATACCGGAAATCTTCGACGATTTGGGTGGGGACATAGTGATCGTTCAAAAATATAAATTTTGTTTCTGTTGGTCCTTTCAAATTGGCACAGAATTGTATGAACTATTATAAACTAAGCATATTTTATTTATATTACCTTACATTCGAATATGAGTAAGTAATTTAGTTAAGTCAACTTAAAGTATACTTTAAAGCAGTATAAGATCATTTCTAGGCCACCACAGTGCAGGAAGGATATTTACTACAGGGCGGACCAAAACCTACTTTACTTTTATGACGTCACTTGCTCAACTAGTACTAAGTATAATTGTTTTAAAATATATTGTACTATATGACATGGTCATGGTATCAAAGCATTTTGTTTAATGATTAAAAAAAATTGTTAACATTTATACTCGTGTATAAGTAGACCTCCAATTTTTGAGCCCGAAAAACTGTATGACTTGACCATAAGTAGAGGCAAAAAAAAAAAGATGACTTAGGGCGTGTCTAAAAAGTCCGACCGGTCACCAACAGGTCACGTGGTACGATCGGCGATCGGTCGGCGGCCGTTTGCTTCCGTTTGTTCGTTCATGGACAGCGCGGTCGTGAGCATTCTGCTTCAAAATGGCGTGACAGCAAGTTTCCTCCTCATACATAAATTTTCTTCACCCGTCTTCTTTTTCGTATTCATTTCTCGTTTCTTGATGCTGTCCAATGATGTATTTCTCTATCTCCTTTCTCCAAAATATATTTATTACGTATTGGGCATTCGAACACTTGAATTTTCTACTTTCGTCCGCCATTTTGATTCTACTCATCGAGGCAGCCGACCGGCGTTGGACTCCGGTCGCGATTAGTGCGACCGGTCGCGTTATGAAAACGCTCATCGCGACCGATCGTTACTTTATGGACAAGCTGTTCGCGACGGGCTTCGACTTTTTAGACACACCCTTAGTTTCGAATCTGCAACCCGAAACATTGAATCATACAGTCAGTGACAAAAAATTAGCACCACCATCATTTTCACTGAAATTCCTTTAATGAAACAAAATTCCAAATGCTCTTTTGGAATACAGACACTTAATATCTTCAGAAACAATCTAGCTTCATAAAAATAAATTGAATGTCCGGTTATAATTTTTAAAAAAAAATTGTTTTACTCAGGTGATATTTCCGAGTGACAAAAAAATTAGCATCAGCTACAAAATAATCCTCTGAATGGTCTTAATATGTGGTGGATTTGCCTTTTTGTGAAATTACCTCAAAGATACGATTAGGCATCTTAGTAATTTATCCTTTAATCAATGAATGATCTAAATTTGCCCAAGCATCAATGATGGCACATCTCAAATCAGAAGCATTTTTGTACTGACGATTGTTTTCATACACTTTTCGTGATAGCAACCCCCCAAACATTCTCAATGGGATTCAAATCGGGTGACATAGCTGGCCATTGTAGAGCAGTGATGTTTTTTTTTCCTCAAACTACCGCGTTACAACATGTGCTTTGTGGATGGGAGCATTATCTTGCTGAAATACCCAATCATTTCCAGCCATAATTGGTCCAAAATCAGGGAAAATGTCTTTCAGCATTGACAAATACCCTTGTGCATTGATTCGTCCACTGAGAAACTTCAAGTCACAATTCTTCTGGAAACCAATTGCTCCCCAGATCATTACAGATCCACCGCCAAGCTGTCTTCGTGAAAGAACTTGTTTTTCTTTTCGCAAATCGTGAAAATAGTATGAGAATCCATCTGGTCCGTCAAGGTTGAACTTCTTTTCATCTGTGAATATGACATTCTGCCATTCTGAAGTCTAACCCATGTATTTTCTGGCAAACTGAAGTCTGTTTTCTTGATGACTGTTAGTGAGTGGTGGCTTCCTCTTGAAGTGCTGTCGCAGATTTGCGTCGAGCTGCAGTTCATCACGAATTTGTTTTGCTGTTTGACTTGAGTTGGATGCAGCTCTGACAATCTGACGAACTGACCTTCCATTAAGGGCACGAGGTCTTCCAGAACCCTTGTAAACTGCATATTCCTGAGGATTTCTCAAATAGTTGGAAATAGCCTTTGAGCTTCTCTTCAAACGACGCCCAATTTCACGAATAGAGATGTTTTCTTGTTTGAAGGCATCAATTTGACCTCTTTCATACTCTGACAGCACTGAACCACGTCCCATCTTGTTGTATGTTTATTAATTAAGTTTTTCACTTGTAGTAATTGCTCTTACTACATGATAAAGTAAATATAACACCCCTACTTGAGTTAAATGAGCCTAGCTTTAGAGCGAAACCATTTTTTTGTAGCTGATGCTAATTTTTTGTCACTCAGAAATATCACCTGAGTAAAACAATTTTTTTTTTTAAATTCTAAGTGGACATTCAATTTATTTTTCTGAAGCTAGATTGTTTCTGAATATATTAAGTGTCTGTATTCCAAAAGAGCATTTGGAATTTTGTTTCATTAAAAGAATTTTAGTGAAAATGATGGTGGTGCTAATTTTTTGTCACTGACTGTAATAATGTTTTTAGATGCAACAAATAAATAAATGCTTTATACAGTAATATAAAAACCTTTTATTTATTCATCAATGGACGAGTCTACAGAATCATGAATAAGGGCTTAGAATAACTGAAGTATGAAATATAAGCACGAGTATCAAGTCTCTCGATACATCGAGTAAACAATGTCCATAATTAAGGTTCCTCTCCTTATTCGCGTCTGAGCTCACAATCAAATGCGGGACAACAAATACGGCACGTGCAAGCTTTTTGCAGTATCTAAAATCTTAAAAAGAGTATATTTTGTATGACGAAAAATTAAAATTATTCACCCGTAAAGCTCTTTTTAGCGAGAAAGTTATTCTTAACTGTAGTGAGGAAGGAATTTGTAGAAATAAATTAAGCACTTCAAAGTACATAGAAATTATGTAACCAGGGCGTAAATTATAGAAAAGTTGAAGACTTCAAAAACCATCAAAAGATCTAAATGTTTCAAAATAATAAATTATGAATTAAATTGTGAAAAATAAAATATATTTATTGTAATGGGAATGAGTTTATTCCAATGCACTAGGATTCATTAATCTTCATTCAAAATGCTGAAAGCAAAACATTAGGCCATTACATGGCTAGGTAAGAGAGCGAAGTATAGTTGTGCTATCTGTTACCACACTTTATCAATATATTTCATAATATCTCTGTAGTAAAGATTTAAATAAAAATTGTTGCTCAGACAACAATGGTCACATGCCTTTTCAGTTCCTGCATGTGCTTCAAGCGTGCGCCAACAATGGTTAAACGTGCAACAACAATGGAAAACTGTTTCCGTAACACTTTTTGGTGTCAGTTTTCGCATCACGTTTTTTGTAGAAAGATGTCCAGCCTTAAAACATTATCAGGTTAAAAAAAATTTTTTGAAATAATGATTGATCCGGTTATGCAATAATTCTGTTTATTATGTTGCTAATGCTTTTCTGTTTACACCATCATCAGAGCAAGAATTTACAAGGAATAAGGAAACTATACAGAGTGAGCCAAAAGTCCCCGAACTCAAAGTTTAAAAAATGTTTGCTGCAAAATCATAAAAGACATCCTAGGATGGAGATCAGGCATACTGCGCGCGCGACATCTGTGGAGCATAAAACGAAACTACTTGAGGAGCGATTCTCCACACATGCTTGTAACTGCTCATAGCTGCTTTTGCTTAATGAAGTTGAGGTGTTTTAATTATGGCAACAATTAATAAAATATGGGTTCCATTGTGTGAATTTTGAATTTCTGAAACTTGCTGTAAAAAAAGAAAGGCTTCCAATTAGCAGAAAGCAGGCAAATTTGTGATATTCGAGAAGAAGGTTCTGTTTCTTTTACACAAATAATTGCATCTGTTATCCCACAAACAAATGTTAATAAAACTCCGTACAAACTACATTTGGAGGTAAGTTACATTAATACAATATGGAAATAGGCTGTATTGTTTTCCATGATGTTTTCCATGATAGTTCTAAATTCCATATACATAAATCGGCCTGGGTGGCTTAGCGGTTGCGTGATCGCCTCTTATGCCCGAGGACGCGGGTTCGAGCCCGGTTGAGGACAACGAAAATTTTTCACGGGGAAATCCTGAGATCACGCGCTTCCTTCGGAAGGGAAGTAAAGCCGTTGATCCTGTGTAGTCGCTTGTCAGCTGCACGTTAAAGAACCCTTTCGAGGCAAAATTTGTGGCCGTCCTGATATGACCACAATTGTTGAAAGGGATGTTAATACCAACCAAACCAAACCAAAACCATATGCATAAAATAAACAAAATACAGGGTGTACATAAATTATTGTCGGGGTTGAATGATCACTGCATATTTTGGGAATGAATTTTCTCGCCACCAAGGTCTGGCATCTTTGCTAAAAATAAAATAACTGTTGAAATTTGTTAGGCAGGTTTACATAGTTTTGTAAATTCCTTGTTATTTAAACAATTATCATGAATAATCACGTTATTCGATACAGAAACGAATAATACTAACTTACTTTCTCCGTTTAACAGCAGCAATCCACAATGATCGCTCTTCCTTGAAGTATTTTTCCTTCGGAGCTTGGAATATTGATGGTACATAATAACTAAATAATTTATAAAGTTTCGAATTTCGGGTAAAATTGCTTAGACAGTGAGCCAGGTGTGGTATAGAGCAACGTATATAGGTGCGCAGTGTTTTTAAAAGATTAACTTTATAACCCTATTTCTTCTTGGTTAGGTGAGGGAAGATTTGTGGCTTTCATTTACGGGAAGTGATTCTGTTACGTGTGCGGGAGAAGAGGGTTGGGGGCGACTTTGATTTGGAAAGTAAACAATCAGTGTGACCCATTGAGTTGCTAGTGGGGACTGACAGTTGGAAGAAATTAATGTTAAATAGCTAAGCTTATCTAAAGTGAAGATAAAACCGTATGGACTGCATCTTATAAGAAATATATATTACTTTAACGTCATAACAAAATAGCAAGAAATATAAATAATGCAAGTTTTTACCCCAAGCTCTAAACTTTATAAATTATTTACTTATTATGTACCATCAATATTACGAGCTCCAAATGTTAAAAGCTCAAGTTCACAACCACTAACATCCATACCTTATCCAGTTTCCTATCCTACTGCCAACTACTCCCACTGCTAACCAATCAGAAACTTAGGCCTAACTAGCTAACTGCTCCAGATATAGTATGTACATATACATAGTTTCTTTATTCTTTGTAAATTCTTGCTCTGATGATGGTGTAAACCGAAAAGCGTTAGCAAGATAATAAAAATAGTTATTGCATAATTGGATCAATCATTATTTCGTATTATGCAAAGCAATAACGGACCCAACTCTGTCAATCTTAAAAAAAAAATTATATACACTTGAGAGGAAAAAAATATATTATACAACACAACTGTTACAAGCAGTTTTTGTGTAATTACAAGAATGTTAAATTTATAGTAATACGCTAGGCCATCCCGCAACATAATATTATTCCCTCCACCATTCCCCGGAATAACCGGGCAAAACTCTTAAATATATTATGGCCCGTGGATCAAGTTTGAATAAAATCTGTTAAACCAATGGCTACAACAATGGTATTCAAAATTTACCACGCGAAACTCATTTTCATACAACAATTCATGCAACAAAGCGTTTTTTGCGGACAAAAAAAAATAAATTTTTTTAGTTATAGTAATTCATGTGTGAGAAAACCATCGAACATAGATTCTTCTTCATCTGACTCTGCAACAAGTTGATGAAAACTTTCATTCTCATGCTCATCATCCACATAGTCTTCAGTCTCGTTTTCATCGGCCTCACTTTCATTATTTTTATTTTTTGAAATGATACAGTACTTATTTACAGCATGTAATAATAGATATTCATTGTAACCGTATTAGCTTTTTTTTTTTATAAAACATTCTTGGGATTTATAAAATGTATTAGCCATCTTGTTTTCGAGATTTGACTTAAGGATTTGCTTTTTACAATGTACTGTAAAAAGTGGATGGAAAATTGAGGAAAAAGTTGTGAAATAATGCACTGATTAATGCATTGTAAACTCCACTTATAAGAGTGCTCCACTAATAAGAGCCCTCCACTTTTAAGAACTTTCATCAACTCTGACTCGTGCGTAAGTCGAATGTGGTTTTTAGGGGTCGTTTTTTGGGAAAAAAACCCTCAACTTCGCACGAGTATATACAGCAATTTTCACTGTCCGCACATTCACAAAATGAAACTTCATTATCATCCACATTGAGGTGCCAAGAGAACAATGGTTATTATGTATCTGTCTGGGCACACTAGGACTCCAAACTTCATTTGAAATGCTTGTCTCACCCCATCTGGACTTTCGGCTGCCCTTCGATGATAAAAACCACTGTTCAGTGATGTAGGTGGCCATTTTTTCAATCGCACTGCTGATTGCTACTTTCGCCAATGACTCCAAAAAATCGAAGGGCTATAAGTTGGTGGCGAGAAAAAAAAATAAAAATGATTACACCATAATTTTCCCCGATCGCTATTCTCAGATGGGGCTATTCTTGAATTACTCCAAAGGGAGCTTAAAATATGCACCTTAAACAAAATGCCTTGATGCCATGAACGTGTCACACAATTTTCAAACAATTACACATAGCAATAGCTGAGAAATTAACGTTTAATCTTGGTAGGTAGGTTTTGGGTCCCATGTATCATCTTAATTATCAAAAGTTGTATTGATAGAAATTGACTATTCCACAACACTGAAGCTAGGCACTGTAATCTGTAAAATTGCATATAGGTATCCCTTGTGTAACAGTTTCTTTCTAACATGGATAAAAAGTCGCAGTCACCCTTACTCAATATGGTACTTGTGCAACATGGTTTCCTTCTAACATGGTTGAAAAATAGCAGTAGGCCTCATGTAACATAGTGTACTTGCAGAGAAATTACTTTATAATATTCCGGTAACTAGTGAAGTTCTTCCTTCATTCCGTCTTTTGAAAAAATTGAACTTATTTACACTGTATAAATCAAAACTTTTGAATTAATGAACCTTTTGTTGGTTCTATTGTACAGCTGAGCATATAGTGTACACGTAATACATGTTTAAAAATAATTTGAACAGCAGATTTTTGTGAAATTTTGAGTTCTTAAAAAAACAGTCTTAACGGTGTTTTAAAGTACGTGCATACGTTCATATACAGGGATTGGACAAAATAATATGAACACCTTTGATTATAGACGTTTTGTCGAATAATTAGAGAATTAATTGACGAATTATCCTGAAACTTCAGGGGTGTAAGACCATGTTACATCTCTTATTTCAGTGAAGGTTTTGTCCAGATATAAAGGTTCGTCTAAAAAAATAAAATCAAAATTTTTTCTTAAGTTTTTGATTATAACATGCAGGGTTTTTAACCCAATGCAATGCCATTTTCAGGAAATATGACAAACTACAGTAGAGACAACACCCTGCAATCAGAATATTAAAATATTAAATATTTGATGAAATATGAGCAAGGTTACTAAATGTTTAACTGCACATGCACAAGTGTTACCAAAATGTCTTTTGCATTCATTTCTTAGCCAAATGTACAGAGCACTCTTATAAAAAACCCAAGCAAATATTATGAAAATTCAGAAAGATGTTGTCTGTAAAATGAGTGGAATTTTAGTTGCTCTCAAAAATAAACAAAACGATAAGGGGTTTTCTCCAAATTTTTATTTTCGGACCAGACATCAGTACCAACTTCTTCTCCTTAAGCTGGCACATTGACTTCATATCAGCGTAAGGAGAAGCTGATACTGGCGTCTGGTCCAAAAATAAAATTTTGAAGAAAACCCCTTATTGTTTTGTTTATTTTTGAGAGCAACTGAAATTCAACTCATTCTATTCGCTAAAAACAGCCCCTGTAGGTGTCGCCACATGAAATTAAAGATAGCGAACGGAGAAAGGTAATGTGTGACCTTATCGCGTTGAAGAAATCATATACGATGGAGAGAAATAGTTTTACTATCAATTTTTTCGTATGTGGATGTTGTCAAGAGATGCATAGGGGAATGCATAGAAGAAGGGGAAGAAGTTCTGAAGGCCAAGCACATAATTTGTTGTGGTTATACTTCAGAATCGGACTTGCAAATACACATCACTACATTTAATTTGCAAACTAGCAGGCTGAGTGATATGCCATACAAAATACGATGGAGAATAGGTAACGTTTCAAACGAGTAAAGCTGTACTTATGCAAATACAAGCATTGCATAGCCACTTTGCTTTACATCAACAACTTCCAAAACAAGAAATTCAACAAAAAATAACAAGCATTCTCAAAGCTTTTGGTGACGTCCTTCCCTATGTTTAGCTTCACAATCCATGTTTGTTTGAAGTTTACTTCTAACTTTTGAGAATTTACGGAAGCTTACACCTTATTTGTATCTCGCATTACACTGCGGGACGAAACAAAACGTGTGTGATCGCGAAATGACAATCAAAATACGAACTTCCACGCTAACAGAGGTGAGCGTGATTTCACTATCTGATTTTTTCACCGATATTGATATTTCACAGGTAATCACTGCTACTCTCGAATCTTCAAAACTGTTATCAGTGATTTTCACCTTTATTTCGCAATTATTATTGATGTATTGTTAAAGTCAAATAAGTAATACTTGTTTGCTAAATTACGTAAATAATGAATAAAGGATCATAATTTTTTCTAGAATAATAGCATTTAAGTTTCAATTATTTTCAATATTTGAATGCACACACTAATTGAAGCACAAATTTCTTAGCTGGTGGCCAATTTGTGGATAATTCGCAAGTAAACATGCAATTTATTTTTTAAAGGGGAGTGAGATACTCATGATAATAAAGGTTTTCAAAAATGAAATTATACAGGATGATTCTAAAAGGTCGTGCCAAAATGAAAAGGCAGGTAGAGGGTTAAATTCTGAGCAAAAAAGTCTGGTTGTGTTTTTCGATCTGAGGCTCCATTAAAAAGTTATAGTGCTTTAAAGTTTGTGACGTCACTTCCGGAAATCTATCTTGGTATTCCTTACCAATACCGAACTTTAAAGCGCTATAACTTTTTAACGGAGCCTCAGATCGAAAAACGCGACTAGACTTTTTTACTCAGAATTTCACCCTCTACCTGCCTTTTCATTTTGGCACGACCTTTTAGAATCACCCTGTATGCAATCTTATTATGTTATTTACAAATCGTGGTTATAGAATATATGTTTTGGTTATACTTGTCAGAGTATGCCTACTTCGAAGCCATATTCGCTAATGATCATCATCACCGTTTATCTAAGTCGCAGGAAAAACAAGTCGTGATTTCACGTTCACAGGTAAAAATCACAGATATCAGAAAGTAGAAGTCACAGTCATACCTGTGAGCTTAAAATCACGACATAGTTCATCACTACACGCTAACGCGCTTCCCGACGCTGATACCTTGATAGAGTAATTTCATTGAACGCCACTAGAGTACACGTCAATCGCTGTTTTTCGCGAATAGGCGATGTCTCTTTGAATTTTCATGATATTTGTTTGGGCTTTTTGTAAGAGTAGCTCCACACATTTGGCTAATAAATTATGTAAAAGATATTTTGGTAATGTTTATCTGCGCATGCAAAGCTTAATGTTCATCAAATGTTTAATATTTTTACATTAGAAACAAACTATAAAAAAGAAACTTAAGAATTTTTTTTTTAAATATACCCTCCTCTAAAGTAACCTTTTTATCTCCATGAGTATATGTGCTCTTCTCATACAAACGAACACTGAACATAGAATGCATTTTTAGCATTATTTTTTACAGGATGATCCAAACATTAATTTTTGGTTCAGTTTGTTGCCGTCCCCTATTTGCCTTTGGGACAAAAACCTTCGCTGAAATATGTTAAGTGTCACTTGCTCTTTACACCCCTGAAGTTTCAGGATAATTTGCCATGTACTTTTTTAAATATTCGACAAAACGTCTAAAATCAAAGGTGTTCATGTTATTTTGTCCAACCCCTGTACATTTATGCAAATGTATATATTTTTGTTTGTTTAATTCTGTTCTCTTGACATGAATGTGAATGTTTGTATGATTTGTTCGTGGTGAGTTACTAACTTTGAACTATGAGAGAGAAAAAAAAATACAGTATTGTTTAATTTCTAGATAGTTCTATCTATTTTTTCTGTCTATTACTTTTTGGTGTCGAGGATGTAAAGTAACCATTGGATCTATTTGAAATTTAACCTAACCAGAGATTAGCTACTGAGGCTTTGCTTGTCTTCCAAGATTGTGTGATGGTGGGGGAAAGTATAAGAATGATTTAAGCCCACACTTACCATTAATTATTTAAAAGTTTTTTTTTAACCTTTATTTAAATAATTAAAAGAGTGAAAACCTTCAGTACGTAACTGTCGCTGACTTCAGTGTGACATAGGCGTAATGAGATGTCACGGACGCCTGTGTGACACAAGATTCTAAGATTATTCCCAATCTTAATAAAATAAATTAAAGTTGTCGTGGACGCCAGTGCTTAAGCACGATTACAGACACTTCTCTAGCACTTAAGAGAGATCTGTGAGTGAAGTGAATTATACTTCTGATGGTAAAAGGGAAAACTAATCTACGCATGCATTATGATACATCTAAGATCCAAGTATCTCCCCTCCTATTTAGCATAAGATTTCATTCCCTTATTAAGATGCAACTCTGTGACAAATGATCAAACAAAGTTTTAATGAATTTAATTTTCTTTATTTATTAACTCTTATAAAAAAATATTACTCAAATATGTTTAAGAGAAAGATAATATTTTAAATTTAATGAAGCAAAGGCTCTCAACTGTTTAATTTTGATATGAAAAGCTTTAAAGTTCAATTGTTCAAAAATTGTCCTTAAGCCTAACACTCGCGATGGGCCCATAAAGTAAAACACATACTTATCTTTTTTAACATCTCAGCTGATTTCGGTTTCCGTAGAATGTAACACATAAGCCGGGTCGTTCTTATGAAGCTCCGCTGTATTTGACAATGCGTTCTTCTTCACGTCGTGGCCTGTGATCTCCGCAGATAACCACAGTAGGTTACAGGCCGCCCATCTGATTCACTAATCTCCCGTGAAAATCAGACTTGCCTGTTTTCCCGCCTACTGTGAATCGTTCCCGTCAATGATCTCAATACGCCGCCGCCGCTATTCTTAGTTGCCGCCTTGATCTTTGTCGTCACCGCAGGTTGCTCGTTGCATTAGACTATCGGAATCCTGGTTTGCTCGCAGTGCTGTCGATCTCTTAGTGACTTCCTTGTGATCACCATAATGATGAGAAGACGGCTGCCATGGTGAGATTTAATGATCAGAGCTTATGTTGCTAAGATCAATGTTCAGAGCATGACATTCAGAGCGTGCTGTTGTCATGGCTCGGAGATGTCAGAGCCTCACAGTCTGTACCTCCAGAGAATGATGTAGAGGGTGAGATCGGAGTTTTTTGATTCTCGATGATGATATTTCAAAATTTACCGCACAATTTATATAACATTTTAATTTCAAGTGTTCCCTCTCGTTTGCTTATGGTTGACCATCAATCATTGGTCTAATTCGTGGGGTTACATGAAACAATAATGAGAGTCAACTCCCTCATGCACTAAAAATCAGAACGATAGGAGCGTATTTTGCCATTCTAAGATGCATGCACCCTCCCCCTTTTTAACTGACTGAACAAACGAGAGAGAAAAAAATGAAGAGCCATCGTTTCAACAAACGAATAAATTAAACATAGAGTTATAGCTTCTGAAAAGTATTAACATAGTTATGATAGAAACTTGCTTTTAATTAATCAAAGGTGAAATTAGTAAAAGGATAGCTTAGAAAATTTTATGAAATAATTAAAATTTATGGCATATATTGAATAAATAAAACACACGAATGTTAGATCCTATTTAACATTCGTAGGGACATATTACATGTCACAATTGAAACTTGTTAATAAAGGGACAAACACAAACAAGCAACAATACCTTCAGCGGGATTCATACTCAGAACTTGCTGGTCTAAAGAGTGACAAGATCTAGCCTTAGTGCTCTTGATAACCAGGCAGGCTTTCTTGATAGTTTTAAAAGCAAAACTGTATTTTAAATTTACTTGTCAGAATTTAACCATCCCATTTTGTACTAATTCTTAGTTTCATCTAATGCGGTTTCATACAGCATGATATTTTCTAGGAACCTATCTACCGTACGATGTTATACGAGGGATACCTTTATAGCTTTATGTACATTATTGAGTTTTTTTTTTTTTGTGTTGTTGAGCTGGTATTCACATTTAATGTTTTTATGTTGACCTCATCACCATGCAGAAGGGCTGACTTCTGTATTATCTATTGGAATGTGCAAAAGAGCAAATGTGGCATGTTAGAATTCATATATGTTGACTCTTTCTATTCATTTCAGTAATTCAGTATTTTAAATATTGTTTTAAATAGCTCCTTGATATGATTACTAAAATTTTGACTGCCTCCCTAATGTCATTTCATAGGCTATAGGCTGATATAGCTTTTCAGATAAAATATATACAGCCAGTAATACTACAAAGTACAAAAAACAAACATGTTAAATATAGAATGTAAATATTTTGGTGAATTGAGTTGAATGACAGTAGAATCCCATTAATCTGAAAATCCAGATAATTTAACAACGACAAGGTTCAATTTGGTTTGTTCTTACAAGCAGAATCAGTGTTTCCCAGAAAAAAAATGCAGCGAATTTCAACAAAACAATTCTTCTTACAGCTTATCCCATTTTCTTATATGGGGTCGCTATTCTTTACGTGTTCTTTCCAAAGTGTGCGATCCAGATTCTTCTCTTCCATGTCTTTGTAGATGACTTCTTTCCAGTTTTTCTTTGTGTACCAAGTCTACACATTTCTTTTTTCCTCACATATTGGTCCTTTTTCCTTATGACGTGATCTTCAGATCTTCTAAGGTTTGATTCCTGAATTACAATAATTTATATCAAAAACTTTTAATGTGCCCCTTATCCAGTCGTTCGTATACTGTTCATCCTCTTCATTCCCACATGCCCGCTTCAGCATCCGCATTTCCACTGCCTTCATCTGTTCTGTTCAGTCTACTTCAAGCAAGTGTTTTCATCACGTACAGTGATGTTGGCCTCTATACTGGAAGTATCAAAAATGTTTACAACTTTAAGGGCAGGTTCCTCACACCAAAACAAGAACTATAGTCCATATAAACATAAGTCTGAAATCCTTAGATTTTGAGGTATTAACGAAAGTTTACGTAATGTGGTTGGAGTTGTAGGAGGAAGGAAGACACAGTGTAGAAAGAAGACAGGATGGTAGAGAGTAGATAAGTGATACGGTGTTGTAGAAGAAGTGTTCGAAATTTTTTGAATGAATGTCCAAATAATGTAGATTAAAAAAAGTTTTCGTTATTTGGATATTTATTCAAAAAAATTCGAACACTTCTTCTGTATCACTATATCTACTCTCCACCGTCCTGTCATTTTTCTTATCAACTTTCTGCACTATGTCTTCATTCCTCCTACAACTCTATGATTTCTTCGTCATCCAGTTTTATCGGGACTTGCATTGGTGACTTTTATTTTATTATTTTGATTTTGTTTGTGTCATTAAAAAATTTTTTTTGAAAGGAGATTCACCTATTTAATTACAAGGTTAAGTTCGTTAGTTTTCCCTGAACCTTTTGCATTAACTGCCGGAGCCCAAGTATGGCACCTGTTGTTGATCTTCTTGCATAAATCCAAACTATTCCCTGCTTATTGATGGGCTTCCTTCCTCAGTCTACTGTCTATTATTCTATCCAGAAATTTTCGTAATATGTGATAGAGCTTTATTCCTCTGTAGTTTTGACAGTCTTGTGTATCACCTTTTCCTTTGAAAATGGGGATAACTACTTTTTCTCCGTTAATCTGGCGTTATTTCTTGTTCCTATATCTCCTTTATTAGATGTCATAAAAGGTCAACAACACCTTTCCCATGGCTGAATGGGATTCCATCTGCCCCTATAGTTTCGTTGCTTTTCATTTTTGACATTTCTTCTAGGGCATTCCATGTTTGATTTATGTTCTTTCATTTTCAATATTCTTTCCATCTTGCTTGTACATCAGTTATCTTCCATAACACTTTCATTCACTGCTTTAATTTTTTATGTGAGCATTGTCTTTTAGGTTGCCTTATTTGATATTTGGCTTTCCTATGGATCTACCACTGCCTTTAGTTTCTGGTTCATCCTGTTTTTGCCTTTGCTTTTGACATTTGCTGCTTTGCTTCTTTTTCTTTTTTTTGTAAAAGTAAAGTGAGTGGTCTGTCCTTCGACAGGTCCAGAATTCTTGGCAGTTTATTACATTGGTGGGTTGCCATTGCCTTCCTATGTAAGATGTCAGCAGCAGCTGAGACTGATGGCTTTATGTGCCCTCCAAACCACGGAGGAGGGTTGAAGATGGAATGCCATTACTGGTCACCCATCCAGTGGCTGGCCATGCTATGCATTGCTTAACTTGTAGGTTTCCCAATCTTCTGTCCATTGTGTTATGTCCCCACATTTCGTAACAGTTTTTTTTTTTCCCACCGCCTCTTGTATCTCACTGTTCCACCATCAACTCTATTTTTCCATGCTCGTCCAGATGTAACTCCTATCACATCTTCTTATTGCATCTGCATTCTTATTCCACCATTCCTGTATATTCTCAAAACCCGCTGACACGTTTTGTAGCACTTTTTCTCTGAACCTAAACCATTTAAATTTCTTTTCTTCTGGTCTTGTCGCCTTCCTCGGTTTGCAGCCTTGGATCTGTAAACTTACCCTGGAAAGTCTCTGATGTCCTGTCTTTCTGGGTTTCCGTTTCCAAAACTATATCCATCATGTATTGTTCGATTTCTCTTCTTCTTGTACCTATGTGACTATTAAGATCATTACCAATCACAATTCTGACATCATCTGCTAGTGATTGTATCTCTTCATCCATTATTCTCCTGATGACTTCTTTCTCCTGTTTATTATAACCATTCTGTGGGGAATATGCACCTCCACATCCAGAGAAACTCATTTCAGTCTATCATTTTTGGATGTATCCCTCGCTAAAAGGGGCTTGAGTATCCGAAGCGATGTCCGCCTCCTATTGCGGTATGTGTAAACATAGGAAGATTTGTCAGCAACAAATGGAGGCCTTGAAAAAATTAATCTTAAAAACTCAATTTTGAGATTCAAAATTTTATGTAAAATAGTCCAAGCAAATATGTGAACATACATAGCGATAGGAGGCTGCCACTGCTATGGATACTCAAGCCATATTTAGTGAGCATCACTTCCTCACCTCTTACTGCTATGATGTCACAGTCTTTTGTGCCGAAGCCTTGTGAAAACCTACCCTGAGTTTATGAACCTAAAAACACCTGTCTGGTAGGAGGGAGTTGGGGTGGAAAGGTAGAGAGGAAGATAGGATACTCTTCATCTCACTTTTCAGCTGTGACCATGGGGGGGCATGGGTGAGAAGTGAGACTATGAGCATCCTACAGTCTGTCACGGATGACCCTAAAGTAGCAATAGGATCCTATACCTCATATAATCCTGACCCATGTTAAAGGAGCATCCACTCGGGAATTTTGACAAAACGCTATCCGTCTCATTTCAGATGTGTTATGCCTGAACTGAGATTGCAGCGTGCCCATAAAACATGCCCAGGGTGTTATTAGGTTTCTTCATAAAAACACCCAATCATAACACACGTTTCAGCATCCGTATAATATGAATTTTTTTGCGAATCCGAACAGCCCTTTACCCCTGTTATAATCATCAGATCGGATCTTCATCCCTGACCTACTTTACTGAGCATTCAAAGAAATAGAATAAGCGATTGCTTAAGCCCGTTTTCCATTTAACGTCGGTTTGGCGTTTGTTAGACGTCTGCGTCTTTTTTTGGATTTTTTGAAAAACGCACTCATTTTCCAATTAGCGTCTGTTAAGCGTCTGCGTCTTTCGGTGTCGGTCCAACGTCGGTCACACGTCTTTTCAAGATCTGGCATGGCTAGATGTTTAGGTGTCTTTTTCAGGCGTCTTTTTAGATCTAGCCAATCAGGTGCAATCTACTTTGCTATGGTTTCTGGGTAGTTGTCTTCGCCGATTCAGATGGAGAATCATGGCTGCCGTAGCTGCTGTTCGCTGACACGGGATCTTGTGACTTTTCCCTCGTGAATTTATTAATAAACAGGTTATAAAAATTTGGTGAATCATTTATTTACTAAGTAAAAATGATATAGTAATAAATTCAAAGCGTGAACGTGGTCGGAGTGGTTGATATTCTCTTTTTCCATCACCTTGAGAGAGCGACAATTGTTTGCAGTGACTCGACCAATCAGATCAGACCAGATTCAGGATAACGGTTGAAACAAAGACGATAAGAAAGGAAGACCGGACAATTCACGTTTTCCCATAGGAGAAAATGATGCCTTTCTTATCGTCTTTGATTGAAAGTCGCTAAATGGAAAATGGGCTTTAGACAGTCATGGCCAGACCATGGAGTAGGAGAGATGAAGGTGCCTCTCTAACTAATTCAGTGTATTTAAAAATAAAACGTGCGACAAATGTGCACCAAACTTTTGGTAGCCAAAACAGCACCGCAGTGCAATGTATTGGTTCTTCCCTCCATTCTTTCCTTCCTTTTACATGTCTAATATTTTTTATGCATGCTTCACTTCCCTCTCTCTCCCATGAAGAAGGAATACTTCCTTTATTCTCTCAAAATGTCATGTAATACATGTAGAGTATAACACCCGATGCAAGTGAAATAGTTTTCAGTTTTCTATTGTTTCGGTTTCACTTTCTTTTTTTTCCTGATATTAGTTCGGCTACCAACCACCAGGGATCGTAAGTTTTTTTGGCACGCAAAAGATGCTTCCATTGATCAGTCTTGAACGAAGCTACCGGGAAAAGGTGTGTTTGTTATATCAGCCACCCGAAAGACATAGTCGATGATGCATCGTGATGTCGTGCGCAGAAACAAATTGAAACGGGATCAAGATCCGATCTGCAGAGAATAGTTTGGATTAATGGGGTTTCTACTGTACTTGAGAAATGGTGGCTTTAAAATACATTTTAATTTTATATAAATGAGTTGATATAATTAGATAATGATTTGATTAAAAAATTTTCTATCTTGCTAATAAAACCATCATTAAAGAATAACTCCATTTGGTTTATGAGGTTTTTTTATTACGCCTCCTACTCCAAATGTTTAAATGAAGGATGAAAGTAGGAAAGAAAATTACACAGCCTTTTGTTAATAATTTAAACATCTGAGGTATGACATGTAATAAAACGTGCTCATAGACCGTTCTTGAGTTATTCTTTAATGAACTAGGCACTGTGAACTAGGCACTGCTCTAACTAACCAAAGGACGTGTACACTGAGTGCTCAATTGAAAGTGGACACTTTCGATTTTAGACGTTTTGTCGAATATCTAGAAAAGTACTTGAATCTTCAGGGGTGTAAAGAGCATGTTACACCTCGTATATTGCAGTGAAGATTTTGTTCTGGAGGCAAATAGGGGACCAGCAACAAAATTAACAAAAAAAAAAATAATGTTTGGGATCGCCCTGTAAAAAATAATCTTGAAATTCATTGTAGCTGTAGCAGATGCTTATGAGGCTTCTTTTATTTATGTGTTCATTTGTATGAGAATAGCACGTATATTCATGGGGGAGGCTGTGGCCTGGTGGGCTTTGGGGGAGGCCGTGGCCTGGTGGGCTTTCAGTGTAACAACTTCTGTGAAGTTAAGCAACATCAGGCACGGCTAGCCACTGGATGGGCGACCATTCAGTGTCTCACAATCTTCACCCCCCTGGCTGCTGTGACCATCATACAGCAGTCGTTAATCCTGGTTCATCCAGGGACCCAACTCGTCGGCCTGAGGCCATACAGGCCCTGGATGGACGTATAGGATTACTATTAGTTAAATTATTATTTAAATAAAGGTTTCTTTAAAAATATAGAAATTTTTTTGTGAGTGTCGTTTATTTAATGAAAGCGAACTTGGGGCTGCTCGTGGCCAGTAACGCCACACTCGACGACTGTCAATTACTATAGCACGGAGGAGCCTAGAAGACTTCGAAAACGCCACAGAGTGCTCCTGTTATCTCACACAATGGATATATAATAGGCAGCCGATTTGTTTTTTTGTTTGTAACATGCAGGGTTTTGAATCCAATGCAATGCCATTTACAGGAAACTTGACAAACTACAGTAGCATTTTCTGGCACCAAATGCATTTGATAATCACGCTTGGTCATCTGTCAATTATCGAGTGAAAATAATTCTATCCGCTACAAACTGCGGTAGAAAAGTCTCGTCTAGTTGCAGGAGAATATGGGGATGAGGCCGAAATTAATAGGAGATTTTAAATTCCATTTAGATTCTGTTTGTGCCCAAGTAACCCCCCCAGGGCCCAAGTAAATCAAGTTATTTCAAGTGTACCCTTGACATTTTGGATTGTATGTACAGTCATATCTCGTTATGGCGAACTCTTGTCTAATTCAAACTCATTTTCTATTCTCATGCAATTTTACTAGCTCTATGACGAACTCGGTTTTCATGAAAACTCTTGATAAGTCAAACCTAGTTTCACGTCAAAGTTCGTGGCGTACGGTAGTTATGTACTGTACAGGGTTAAGGAATTAATTTACTGGGTGGCGATAAAAAAAAAGGTTTTAGGAAATTTTGTTTGCTACGACATCATATTTATGCTACAACAGACATCCTGAAATTTAATGCAGGTTTTCAAAGTGAATTCCATCTGCCTTGAACTGAATTTCGCTTGGCGCTGAAAAGGTGTTAAAAAGTTTTTGTCTACTGTGGTTTAATCGTACGCTGTAAATGATTTTCCTCGTGATACTGTTGTAAACATTCTATAGCTTACTCACTGATGTCTCTCATTGCATTTCCAGAGAGATTCGTGCAGTCAAAAATGATGTTCTTCAGAGACTGACCACTGAATTCAGTTCAAAGCTCTATATACTGACTGCTGCAGATGGAAATCACTTTGAAAACCTTCTGCATTAAATTTCAGGATGTCTGTTATGGGATAAATATGATAACAAGAATCACCACCCGATACACGTGTAATTTCAAAACAAAAAAATTTATATGAATATAATTTCTGCACACTTTTCCTAACCATGTATTTATGTACATCATGTATGTAGACTACCACTCCGTTTTTGTGCTGTTCATACAAAGCTTACTAAGACGAACAGAGTTCGTGGTAAACAGGTCATGCATACTACAAACTTCGCATACTACGAACTGATATAACATGCATTTAGAGTTCGTGGTAACGAGAATTGACTTTATCAAAATAAATGTGTCAAGATGAACGAGTGACGAAACGAATCTGGAATGAATTGAATTTGACGAGATGAATATGTCGAGTCGACTGAGTGACAAAACGATCTTGGGACGAAGTGATTGTGACCAAAAGTGACAGTGATGAAATGAAGTGGACGACCAGAACCCTCTTTATTATTTTAATAGAACACATGTGGTTTTTAAGGGGAGGGGTTAAAGATTTTCCACATCATAGCCACAGGGGTGGGGGGATAAAAATTGCTATTTTTCGGCCACATGGTTTATGGACGATCCCTTATTTTTTGTTCAATTTGTTGCTAGTCTGCTAGTCCCCTACTTGCCTTCGGGACAAAATCTTCGCTGAAATATTTGATGTGTAACATGCTCTTTACATCGCTGAAGTATTTTTCTAAATATACGCCAAAACGTTCGCTTTCAATTGAGCAGTCAGTGTAGATAGCATAAAACTTCCACGTCCACATTACAATTAGCTGAAGGTTCCTGGTTCGAGTCCAGGCTGTGGAATTTTCTTTCCTGTTTTCATCAATAATGAAAACCATCACATCGTTTTGTAGTGATTGTAGATCTCATCGATGCTCTTTCAGATAGGCAGAATTATTCACAATTATATTCGATATGGAGACTGAGAATCGAAGTTCTTGTGCCAATAGTGATAGCGTTTGCCTGTTTTCATTTTTCCTTATTTTTTGCAGCTTTAATTTGAAGTTAGCGTGCTTTTGTTTGCTGCCTGAACCCACATTTTTTCATCATTTGGACATGTTTGACTGGCCATTTGTGTTCAATTTCTGGCAGAAATAGTCGAAACGTTTACCACGGAAGAAGTAGATGTTGTAAGTGATGAGATGTTGTCTGATGCACATGGAGGACAAATATTTACATTAGTTGTTTGAGTAAATTTTGGATAATTCATAGTTTTATTTTTAATTTCTAGAGAAATTATACTCCGGCCCGATGATGATCTGAAACAATAGGAAAGTTGTCGGTGGATAGTAGCTTGAAAACTATTGCTTTATTTTCCATTCTGTACCGAAACTTCTCCACTGTCACCATCGTTTTGCAGCCGATAAAACACGTATCGAAACCATGCTTCGTGCGAAGATTGTGCTTTGGATTCTTGCTATATTTTTTCCATTAAGCAAATCAGGTTCCCGTTTGAATGAATTCATCCAACATTTCGAGCCGTTATCTTATAATGCAGATGAGATACACAGTCATCATATGAGGACAAAACGTTCACCTAGGTCACATCCATTTGTTCATATTAATTTTCATGCTCATGGAAGACACTTCAACCTACGGCTCAAAAGGGATTCATCAACATTTGCTGAGGATGTAGTTGTAGAGACCCCAAATGGTGTGCTTGAGAATTACGACACATCACACCTCTATGATGGTGTAGTATGGGGTGAAGCTAATTCTCGCGTGTTTGGTGCCATTAGAGATGGAGTATTTGAAGGGAAAATTCAGACACAAAAAGGAAGTTATTACGTGGAGCATGCTAAACAATATTTTAAAAAGAATGAAAATATCGGGTTTCACTCATTGATCTATCACGAACGAGATATTGTTTATCCTTTCACATCGAATGCTCATCATGCTGGTTGTGGAGTAAATGATGAAACTTTGAAATGGATGGAAGAAATCAGCCAACCTTCTGAATTACATTACAATTCATCGGAGCATCCAAAATCTGAAGAAGCCTACAATGATATTCATCATTCATTTCCTTTTTTATCCGAGGATGTGTATTCAAACAAATCACATGACGAGACTTTGAAAGAAACGTCACAACGCTCGAAGCGAGATCTGCCATCCAAGCGAGCCTGCTCGCTTTATATTCAGACAGACACGTTACTGTGGGAGCACATCCATGATCAAGAACGTGATCCCAGCAAAACCCGTGAGGAAATAACTTCAATGATCTCCCAGCATGTCAAGGCAGTAAACTTCATTTATGAGAACACCGACTTCAATTCATATCGTGGAATTAAATTTGTTGTGCAACGTATAACCATTAATGATTCTTCAGCATGCAACACTTCCGAAAAAAGATCAGCAAATCCTTTCTGTTCGTTGAACATCGATGTTAGCAATTTTTTGAATTTAAACTCGCAAATCAGTCATGATGCCTTCTGCCTGGCATATGTTTTTACATACAGGGATTTCTCTGGAGGAACACTCGGACTTGCATGGGTCGCTTCTCCGCAAGGTGCTTCTGGTGGAATCTGTGAAAAATACAAACCTTACACGGAAAATGTGGGCGGGCGAACTATCCAAACAATGCGAAGTCTTAACACTGGTATCATAACATTTGTCAACTATAATACGAGAGTCCCTCCAAAGGTTTCACAACTGACGCTAGCCCACGAAATTGGCCATAATTTTGGTTCTCCCCACGACTATCCGATGCAATGCAAACCAGGCGGCTCCGAGGGCAATTTCATTATGTTTGCCAGTGCCACTTCAGGGGACAGACCAAATAATAGCCGATTTTCCCCTTGCAGCGTGAACAACATCAGCGCTGTTTTGCGAGCTGTGCACACCCACGCTGGAGGGAAAACCTTATGTCTAGAGGATGACAGTGATGCCTTTTGTGGGAATAAAATTGTCGAAGAAGGGGAGGAGTGTGACTGTGGTTACAACTTGGATGAATGTGATGAACAGTGCTGCTACCCTCGATCGATATCGGATCGAGAGCGCCAGAGCAATTCATCAGCTAACCAGTGCAGTCGACGATATAATACCCAGTGCAGCCCTAGTCAAGGCCCCTGTTGTAAAGAGGATTGTCGCTTTGAGGGCCCTAATAAACAGTGTCTGGCTGAATCGGAATGCGGATTACAGAGCTTTTGTGACGGAAAAAGTGCTTCTTGTCCTCCAGCCACCCCAAAACCTAACACCACAGAATGTAACGAAAACACCCGTGTCTGCATCAATGGCGAATGCATTGGATCAATATGTATCAAGTATAAAATGGAGGAGTGTTTTCTAAGCAGAAAAGAAGGTGCCTCGCCTGAAAAACTCTGTGAACTTGCTTGTCAGAAGAAGAACAGTCCAAGCAGTTGTTCGAGTATATACGATCACCTTGGTAGCAATTTCACAGGGATTCGACTGCGACCAGGTTCACCTTGCGATAACTTCCAAGGTTACTGCGATGTTTTTCAGAAGTGCCGAGCAGTGGATGCCGAAGGTCCTCTTGCCCGTTTGAAAAACCTCCTCTTCAATCAGAATACATTGACAACCATAGCTGAACATGTTACAAAATACTGGTGGGCTATCCTCATGACTGGCATAGCATTTATCATTCTCATGGCCATGTTCATCAAGTGCTGTGCCATTCATACACCCAGTAGCAATCCCAAGCAACCACCTGCTTTGCGCATCACTGACACTTTACGCAGGCCAGCGCAAACACTGCGGCGGAAGCGGAACCGTCATCACCAGACCGCACCGCAGATGAACCAGGCTCCCCCTCCATATCCAGGGTTGGGACCAGGCCCGAGTCAAGAGGGCCCGGCTAGAGGCTTTGGCGAGGGGAGAGGCCACTATAACCGCCCCAGAGGCGGAAATCATAGTAGTTGGACAGCTGATGATCCTTATGCTGCTGCTTATCCAGGACGGAATATCATGGAAATGCGGCATCACAAAGTTTGATGAGTGAAAACTTAATTTTCAAATTTCATATGAAAAATTTTTATATTTAAAAAATAAATTTATCTATAAGAAGTGAAATACTTAACGACATAAAACTCCCCATTGTCAAGTTTTTTAATAAAATATTTGTGAAATTCTTTAATAATATTCCTCTGTATCCTTTTTTTTTTTTTTTAATGATTACTTTTAAAGAAAACTTTCTAAAAAGAGGGCAAACTTGTTAATTTCACATGGCCAACAACTTTAACCATTTATTTTGAAATTTTTTTTCTTTCCTTTATTTTAAGTTTTTATTTTATAGCGTGTATTTGTACGTTTTTATTGTCTTAAAATATTTTGTAAAAAGGAAATGTAAATTCAATAATTAATAGTGAATATTCAAGAAAAATGTAATTGTGTGCTATTATACAAAAATTAATATAACGAATGTTCTGGTTTTGTATTGAATCCTTTTTTTTTTTATTTTTTTATTTTTTATTTATTTAGTATAGTATAATCCGCTTAATACGAAATTAAAACTCACTTAAAACGAAATTATTTCTTGATCCTGTTAATACGAATTGTTTTTATTTAAATTTTGGATATTTTGAAATAATTTTTAATAAGATTTTGATAAAAATATACCTAAATAAAGGACCTGTGCAATGAGGCTAAGGCAGAGATAAGGTAGAATGGGAGATGAGGCTATGTTATTGAAATCAAAAAAGCACGGTAGACCAAATACTATGCCTGGTTCGGGAACTACAGTAAAATCCCGTTACAACGTACTTCAAGGGAAAGGAAATTTGTACGTTATTTCGAGGTGTACGTTATTCTGAAACTGGGGGTGGGGAGGGGTAGGCTTGTGAACAATGCATATACGAGGCCTGTGAGAAAAGTATCCGACCTTCGGCTGGGGAAAAAAAAATTGGAAACCTAATCACCCTCAAAGTAGTCTCCTTGGGACTCCACACACGGCTCCCAACGGTGCCGCCATTGTTGGAAGCATTCCTGGAAAGCGTCTTTCGGAATGGAGTTTAGCTCGGCTGTCGTTGCAGCCATAATGTCCTCTCTTGTCTGAAATCGCGTTCCTTTCAATGGCCTCTTGAGTTTGGGGAACAGCCAAAAGTCGCAGGGGGCCAGGTCAGGAGAGTAAGGAGTCTGGTTTTTCGCCAAAAAAGTCTGAATCAAGTTTGATTTTGAGGCGCCAATTGCCTGTTGACCACAGCTGCGGTCTCTTGCGCCGCACTGCATTACGTAGGCGACGGAGGACATCCCTGTAGTACTCTTTGGCGATTGTTTGACCCTGTAGTGCGTACTCGTGGTGTAGAGTCAAAGAAAGCAGTCAGCATCACTTTCACATTGCTGCGCACTTGGCGGGCCTTCTTTGGTCGTGATGACGAGGAATGCTTCCACTGTGACGACTGATGGTTTCCACCTGGAAAAATTTGATGCAGTAACGCTGCTCCAGTCGTTCCGTCATTTTCCTTCAAATCAAAAACTGACGAGAGCACAACACACTATGTCCCTCTAATGCTGATTGCCAGCAACTGACGCTATTGAGAGACGGGAAAAAATTCACGCATGCGCACAAAGGTTCAAGATCTGCTCATGCAAGCGCGCGCGATCCAAATTCATCAGGTTTTCGCAAAAAAAAAATTAGGTCGGATACTTTTCTCACAGGCCTGGTATGCGTAGAAAAACATTAGAATGCATGAAGTCTAGCATTTTATTTTATTCCATACAACTACAGCATACATGTATATTACAGTTGGTTAATTTTTAAAAAATTCTCTGATTTTTTGTAAAATTTCCCTGACTTTTTTTAAAATTTTGTGACTTTTCCCGGTACAAAAAATTCCCTGACCTTTCCCGGTTTTCCCTGTCATCCTGTTACTTGCACATTTACTTAAAACTAAAATAAAATTAACAAACACATGGTGGTATGATCTTACCGTAATGGAGATGGCAATTGATCGTCAAGTGAAGCTTTCCAATTTAATTGCCGTACAAAATGGGTCCCGAGTGAGTAGCATGCAATCAACAATCGAAAATCGAACAGCGCAGGGAAAACGAAACGAGCGGTCCGAAAGCAACGCTTTCACTGCCATACGCATCCCGTAAATAACCAGGGGAAGTAACAGGGTGACGGGGAAAACCGGGGAAGATCTGAATTTTTTGTATAGATTGAATAGCATGCAGAGATTTCCGGGTTTATATATATGCTACACTGACCAACCAATGAAATGTGAACTCTGCTTAATCAGTCCATTGGCTTAAGTGATGACGTATCGTTTCCTTTTGATGCATTACCATTTCGCATGGGGTGTATTGACCAATCAGAGCAAGACATTCGAACGATGTACGTTGTAATGAAGTGATAATTTAACCAAGGGAATGTAAAATTTGTACGTTATTCTGAGGTGTACGTTAAAATTTGCTTGTTGGCCGAGAGCGCTGAGGCGCAGGTCATATCGCTCTCGTAACCAGCAAGTCGCGGGTTTGAATCCCGCCTGGGGCATGGATGTTTGTGATTGTCCTTTATTATCAAAAGAAAAACCCCGTGTTGGGCTTCGGCCTGTTGGGGGCAACCCGCGGGTTGTTTAGATTTAGATTAAATTAAAATGAGGTACGTTATTCTGAAATGTTTTAGCATTAAAATACCTACATTTCGGCCAGGGATTTTAAGTTTATACGTTATTCTGAAATGTACGTTAAAGTGAGGTACGTTGTAATGGGATTTTACTGTATAATGCAAAAAAATTTTGGCCTGAAAAAGCACCTAAATTTGTGGGGCTGTATGATACAAGAGGATATTAGCCCTGCAACAACTAACACAGGGGGGGGGGGGGCCCTTCAAACTGAGACTTGAACAACTTCTGACGAATTTAACAAACACATCACAGTGCATTTATTATGCAGTACATACAAGGTTCAGTTCATTACACAATATAGTAATTCAGTTATTTGAATTTCTCATCGCCAAAATACGAAAATAACATCTCAAACATCTTTATTGAATTAAGACTGGGGGGGGGGGGGCCCCCCAATTAAAATCATTTTGGCTTACAAATGGCTATGATATTGTGAGTCGTATCATAAAAACAGTACATGCAAACAAAATTCTTAAGCCAAAAAATTTAAAAATATAATATTGGTTCAAACCTCAAACAAAAATAGCTTATTGAATATATTGGTAAATTGGAGTGCATTACAGTACATTAATTCTTTTTTTTCCCTCCTCAATTTTTCTTCTCCAAGAGCTAATGTGAAAGTGAATTCTCGAAAACAAGATGGCGATGCCATTCACTAAAAAGTCACTGTGTTCACGTTTTATTTGTTATAACTTGCTCCTGTTTATTGATAATATTGAATAACTAGAAGCGAACCCACCCGATTGTATAATCGGGAAATAACCCATTGTTAGATTTTTTCTTTGTTGTGACATAGTCCACCGTCACTGATTTTATATATATGATATAGGCATGACATCAAATAAATTTGTAGCATTAAATGGTGAAAAGTGAAATAAATTTTCGACCAGTAAAGTTTTTCAACAGCCTCTGCGTTTATCAAAGAACGTTTTATAAAGTTCAAATGAATATTTATTACAGTACTTAATGCATGAATACATAACATGCACTGTAATAATTTCGAAAAATGAACATACAATAAAAGTACTGTATTAAGGAACTTTTTGAAGAATCAGGCGATAATGAATCAGATTATGAAGGTTTTTAATGGTAAAGATCCAGTTTATGCGTTTTTAAAAATCATAAAAAATAGAGATTTTTCTATATATTTTCTACTCGTAAGTCGGCGACGAATCAAAAAGTGAGGATCACATTATACAAGAGGGTAAAATTTTTGCTTATATTTTGGGCTCTGAAAGAGGGATTGCATTATAGTAGAATACTTAATTAGGTATATTTAAAAACGTAAAAAATAGGGTTTTTCTGTATATTTTTGCATAGATTATTTCTCGCAACGAGTCAAAAATGGGGATAGCATTATACAAGAGTATAGCATTTTCACTGTTTTTTTGGGCTCTAAAAGTGGAATCACATTATACTAGAAAATATATGGCAATGGCTGTTACTGTTATTAGGCATCCTCCCCACTGCTTCAGATTGTATATTAGTAATCACTTAATATTTTTTGTTTTTCATAGTTGGTTGTTTCATGTTTATTTTTTAATGTTTTGGGTTTTTTTATTTTACATAAAATTTTAATGGAACAAGGGGGAGGATCTCTAATCCACAAAGAGAACAAGTTGACTTTTGCCTCTCATCGCTGAAGATGGCTACTTGATAGCCGAAATACATTTCCAGTATTTCAATTCTCCTTGTAGATTAGAGGTCCTCCCTCCTTGTTTTGGTTGTTCCATTCCACAGCTTTTGCTTATTGATCAAAGATGCTTATAAATTATAAGATAAATAATAAAACATGTTACCTTGGCTTCATATGAAAGAAAATTTTTAATACAATTCATGGATACAGTTTAGTCAAAAAAATAACATAACATAGCACCATTACTTCTAATAACACAAAGAAACCTTGATCCATTGTTAAAGGAGAGGAAGCGATCACTCAATCTATTGCCTGATTATGTGGCTTTTTTTTATTTTATTTAGTTTCCGAACCAATGATCTGTTTTATTTCAACAAATGAGCAACGCTTCGCTCCATTCTATCTCTTCCCTGGCTAAAGCAGCCACCGATTGGCCAACATTTTTGACCATGTGATCTATTACAGGAGGAGTGATTCTCATGAATGTCTGTTGGACTATAAGCTTTGTGATCTTTGTGCTCAAAGAGTCAAGATGCCAAGCATCAGATGAATTCCTCCTAACAGGTGGCTAGTATACGTGAGAAACACGTTGATCACAGGCAAACATCCAATTGTGATTTTATAAATAAGAAATTGATAAGTAGGCGAATGCAATCGCCTATTCTTGATTTTTTGTTGTAAATAGTTAGCCATAAAGTTTGTAGTTATTGTATAAACTTGTCAGTACAATTCAAATGAATTTTGGATATTACGAAATAAGATCTTATCCTGTTGGATTTTATATTAAGCGGATTATACTGTATATCCTTTTTGTTTTTCAAAGAATTACTTATTTTCTCATATATGTAAAATACAATGTCTACTTAAGACCATTCCTAATAATTATTGTTTGTATACCTGCTTCTAATGATGAATGTTTTGTCCTTTAAATCATCTTATACTTTCCATTCTCATTCATTTGATACTTTTTTTATTTTTTTATTTTACCACTTTGGGGGGTAAAAAGCAATAAAGGAAATTTATTTTAATCAAGAGTGAATAATTTGTATGTTAAACTTGAAGCTTTTGTGATCTTTTTAAATCTGATTTGCTTTATGTAGTTTTTTAAAAATCATGTTTTCCTATAAATTTTCTTATTTTTTTTTTTTTTTTTTAAATTTTTTCTGGTTTTATTACCACCAGCATGAAAGTAATAAAACATCAGTATTTCTTACTTTATAGCAACATGTTTCATCATTGCATTTACATTACAAGCAGTATACTTAAAATCATGTTTTTGTCAAAGATATAGCCCAGCATTTAAAGAGAAGTATCTTCCTCAAGAAAAATTGGTAATGTCATATTTTGTAATCCTTATTTGTTATGGGTTCTCATTTGTTCAATAAACCTTACTTCAAACTTAACAGGTCTTTTTTGTCTAAATACATCTTAATATGCTTATTTAGCCAAATATTCAAAAGCTTTTTCTTATATGATAAACAATATTTACAGATATCCTGAAATGTAAAGCTTAGGCCGAGGGTGCTGCAGATCACTGGGACAAAGCAAACTTCCTCTGATTTCAATGGGCAAGCGTTTGTGATTTGTAGTTTAAAACTATGCAAATATAAAAAAGGTCGCTATGTAAAACTGAGACGACAGACAAATAATTTATTTATAAGGGTCGTACAAATGAAAACGAAAATTTGTGTGGGGAGAAAAAAAAGACGTGTAGGATCGTAAGTTTTTGTTTTCAACAACTGCGAAACCCCATGTGCAAATTGAACAATAGATTGCAAGTGTTGCATCACGTGAGAAAGAACGATAGCTCGCGCTTCAAAGCTCTGCGTGTGATTGCTTCGTCCAGCCCGAAAGTAAACGTCAAAGTCGTCAATGGAAGCATTATGGGTCGCCACCCCCAAAAAAATCAAAAGCAATCGCAAACAGCACAGGGAAGGTGATGTTGACCGTGTTTTGTGATCGCAAAAGCTCGATTTTACTGGACTTTCTTGAAAAAGGCACCAAAGTTAACGCAGCACGATATGGGGAAACATTGAAGGCACTGCGTGCGGCCATCAAATGTAAGCGTCCTGGACTTCTTGCAAAAGGAGTGCTTCTTCTCCACGACAACGCACGTCCTCACACCTCGAAAGCAACGGTAGACCTCATCAAAAAGTTCAACTGGGAAGCAATGCAGCATCCACCTTACAGCCCTGACTTATCTCAAGTGATTTTCACATGTTTGGGGATCTCAAGAAATGTCTGAGAGGCCGCAGGTTTCAGTCAGACGATGAAGTGAAGGAAGAGGTTTTGGAATGGTTCAGACGCAACCGAAAGATTTCTTCCATAAAGCAATTACACGCTTGTTACACAGTGGGATAGATGCCTTAACGCATTTGGAAAGTATTTTTAAATTCCTTGTATACACTTTGGATAAAATAAATAATTTTCGTTTTCATTTGTACGACCCTTGTATGATAAAAATGTACAGTTTTCCTAAAAATGAGCCTTGTCGTTCAGCCTGGATAAATGTTGTCAGGAGAAAAAACGGCCATCGGTTCACAGTCGGTTGTTTTCTCTGCACTTCATATCGGGTAAAGCGAGTTTCTTGATTGGTTATTTAGCCGACTCGATAGCCAAGAGCACTGGGATGCAGGTTAAGTGATCTCGGGATTCTCAAATCGTGGGTTCGACTCCTGCCTGGGCATGGATGTTTGTATTTGTCTTGTATGAATGTAAACAGCAAATTCAATACTTGAATACTGCAAAGGCTGAAATGAAGAAAGAAAAATAAGAAAGATGACTTGTTATTTATAACTAAGCACTGCTTTTGCACATAGTTTCAGGAGCACAGTAAGTTTTCAAGATGAAGATAATAATCTCTGTCACAAAAAAATTTCTGAATCGTCTGTTAAACAAAGGGAACAGAGTTTTCGAGGGTTTCAAACTAGACGATAGCATAACTGATCGCAGTGTAAAAGCAAACATTCTGAGTGGCCATGCTGAAATATCATCCTTGAAAAGGCACTCAGTCATTTTGTTTAGGGGATTGCGATATCCGTTCCATTCAAATGACAGCGTCTCTAAATAACGTTGCTTTGCTACAGGCGATAGTAATTCGAGATAGCTGCTAACTGTTATGTAAAGTGAGTCTACTACTAGCACAAACTACGATATGTTAACATGAGCCAACGGCTAGAACGGAAGTAAGCTTTGTCTCAGTGATGTCATTTCCTGTTAAAATAATTCATGGGATATGTTTGTAGTTTTCAGGGTGTCCATAGCTGTTGCCTCACTAAAATGGCATGGAGACATTGCAGAAGCAAGCAGTCTCCTACTTAATGCTCTGTACTGATTACTTCATTCCTCTTTTGTTTAGATGTACACTTAGCAGTAATTGCTAATAAGATATTTCTTTCCAGATAAGAAAATTTTCAGAAACTATGGAATGCAGTAAACTGTATAAAATAAACAAGGAAACCACTTTTCCAAAAAATTACTTAGTGCCCATTTTGATGACTTTTGTAATTCTGGAATCAACGGAAAGACACAGAGTTGAGCTGGACAAGATAAAATCTTACCTGATGTAAATGGCCACATTCCAGTAATAATTGATAAAATTTCCAAGAAATTAATTCTTAAGAGTGATGACCTTATCAACAAAAGTAGAAAAGAGAAACTACATAAGCATGCCCTATAATGTCCACATCACTAAAAGTTTCAATAGAATCTTTAAACAATTTTGGTCGACACCATCATACAAAAGTGGCAGTGTTGCCTCTAGTTACTGTAGAAACAGAAGGACACGGTGCCCTGCCCTTTCTGAGCATGCCCTGTCTTTTTTTGTTGGATTTATTGTGTGACCATTGTAATTTTTCTGACTTGCCTTATTTTCTGACCAAATATGCCCAAATATTATTCACTTCCCTGCCCTGCCATTTTGCTAGAGGCAACCCTGAGTGGAAGTACATATGAAGATTTTTAGGTTCTACTAAAGGGAAGTTCCGGAATTACAAAGGTTTGGAGTTTACAGAATAACCTGTTCTAAGTGTGGAAAGACTACTACAGTCAGTCTCTGATAAGAATTTATGCTGGAATAAGGGAACATGGGTCTATGACAATTCGGTGGACGAGACAATTCAGTGACTGACAATTCCGTGGACGACAATTCAGTGAAAGTGCAAATTCGGTCAAGATTTTAAATCCCTGAAGAATTTAACTCCTTGTTTGTTTATAATTGACACACATTTGCTTCATTCATTTTATGTCGAAGTCATTCTTTATGCGGGAATCTTTAATTTATAACTGGAAAATAGGCCTAGGAGGGCTTTTCACTGGGTATTGATAAATAAATAGTGAAAAATAATAAAGAAATTTCCACAGCGTAGACTAGAACCAGAGATCTTTAGGTTACCATGTCGATGCTATAACCACTAAGCCATCATGGTGATTTAGTGGTTATAGCATCGGGATGGTTATTATTTTATAAATAGATTATTTCTTTATTACATAATTTATTAGATCATTTTGTAAAAAGTATAACATTTTCTATTTTGTTTTATTGCGAAGAGTTCCATTATTCAATTAAAAATACTATTAATTCTTAAATTACTACTTAGCTTGTTAAAATGGGCGCAATAGAAGTCTGTAAATATATCTGCAATTTGACATTAATTAGCACAGTGACCAGAGGACTGCACCGGCGTGTTTCGCTCGCTCGAGCGTCCCAGACTCGAACGTAGCACGCTCGTTGTGAGCTGCCGCCCGAAGTTGGGCTTTGCTGCTAAACGCAACAGTCCACTACTTGCAAGGGGGATTATAAATCTTGTTGCAAAGTTCCAATTTGCCAAAATACACTCAAAAAGATATTAAAAAAAAAAACTGTAGAAATTTAATATTACTTTTGGGGTATAAAAATAGGTAAACAAAATTTTTATCCCTCTCCTAAGGGATAAAGTTTAAACCATAAAACCTACGTATATTCACAGTTGAATAACGAGAATCACGAAAACAGGACTTCAATTCACTTTTTTTACGGAAAAATTTTTCCAACTAAAAATTTATAAGTTTATTTACAATAAATACTTGTTTGTAAAAGTAATAACGAATACACGAATCTAGAAGCTTGTGATCAGCTTCGTTTGAACGTTTAAAACAGTTCACCCCACTGCCCACTTCCCCCTTCATGGGATAAACAGAACCGAGCGAACGATGCTTGGAATATTCTATCCCAAACCGTTGGTAAATCTGACCGAGTCTTTTTCGCTCGTTCTATCACGACCATTTGCCACCTAGCGGATTTTATAGGAATGTTTTTCTGCCGAGCGAAAAATGTGTGAATGCAGTCCTCTAACTGTGACCTAACCCTACCCTACCCTACCCTTTCCTGCTGTCAAGCTATATGGTTAATTTAGAAGTTCTTTAATTAAAAGCTTTGTATATTTTTATTAAATTGGATTTTGGATTACAAAAATTTCTGATATGGCAGGATAATACCGTTTTGTCTAGCTTTAATTAATACTATTTCATTTAAATGATGATGGATTTACAGATTCACAAACATTTGAAAATCAATCCTAATAGAATTCTAAATTTTGATAAAGACATCTTGTTAGATGGCGTTAATGAAATTGTCACCTCGGGAACAAATTGCTGAATTCAAACCTATCCAACATTCCTAAATTTACAATTCCCATAACTGAATTTTTTAAAAGTGAACAAAGTATTATAAAAAAAAATTTAATGATGGATGTAGAAGAAAAGAAGGACGAGACACAAGGACCCTGGAATAAAATAAAAATTGAAAATTGAACACAGGGTAATAAGACCCTGAAAAAAGCTGATGTTCTGGATAGAGGCTATCCTTTTTTAAAGCAAAAAGTAAAAATGATAACAGGAGAATTAGGGGGATATTGGCTAGGGAGAACAGGAAGGAACCAATGGGAAGCCTAGAAATAAGATAGGGGACGTGCTGTGATATGATTTAAAAACATCTAAGCATCTGAGCATATTCTCCAATCAGCGTATTGTTGTACTGACATAATTCTTCTACACCATGCAATGGTCACAAACGTTAAATTTACTTTTAAAAATATTTTTTTAGTTAATCATGAATACATAGAGCAGGCCAGACTATACCTTCACTGCTAATTAAAATCTGAACGGTCTAATTCAGATGCATAAAATGAATGAAACACAAATAATACATCTGATTCCTTTTTATTGCAATAAAGATGTGTCAGTTGTAAACAACGAGTTAAATATCTAAATAAAATCTTGACCATATTTATTGCACTTCAACTGAATTTTCGCTCACCAAATTGTCACTTCCACCGAATTGTCATCCACCAAATTGTCGGGCTCCGAACATAAAACTTGTATCAGAAGAGGAAACGTGGATACCTCGACTTTTGCTAAGCATTACCTAGAGCGTAAACATAATTATGATAAATCGACTGTAAAAGTTTTACATATTACCAAAATCCTGTGTTGCTAAACTTTTTGGAATCAACGCAGATTGCCGAAAGGTCCGATCAGGGCTAATAGTGATAATGGTCCTATGAAAGTCGCCGATTGGTCCAAAATTGCGAATCTTTCAAAGTCGTGCATCTGGGGCGATCTCTCAGATTCTTGCTTTATCTTGATGTAGGCTTGTTCATTTTATTTTTCACTACTTGTATTCTCATCCTGTATCTGTGTTTCACTGAAGAAGACGATGTCGTGGAAAAGCACATTCGGATATTAAATAATTTTGTGGAAATGGTGGTTTCCTTTTTTATTTTATACCAGATGTATGTTCGGTAAACTTGAGAATATGATTCCAGGCTACAAAATTCAGATCCTAAATTAAGCTAGCACTCTATGTCCATAAAACCTGACAAGGAAGAAAAATGGTGACATTATTTAAAAACTGGTATAACAAAATAAAAACTTGATATAAAATGCAGCAAAAAAGTGAATTACATTATTTATATCAGATTTCGTGATATCCATGATCATTAATGAGGATTTACTTTTATTTTTCAAAACAAACAGAAAAATAGGTACTTACAAAACAATTTAATGCCATTGCAGAAAGTCAACAACTGCACCGTATCATTTTCCTTAATGAGGTGGGGGTTTAGTTGGTGTTTCAATTAAATTTGGAATTTGGTTTCTGATTGAGAAATATTTCAATAGCCTTGGGTTCGGATGCCAAGGTATCCATCTGTTAACTGGTGTTTTTTGGAATTGTTTGTATTGTGTTATTTTGCTGTGATTGGATGGTATTACCATAAGTTTTGACTATTTGTTATTTAAAACAGATGAGTATTGAAACTGGTTGGTGGTGGTGGAATCTGAGACTGTTTGATGGTGAATTTGCTGTATTACAGAATTGGTAGCTTGCTTGATGTGTGGAAGATATGATGGATGAGTGATCACTGTTCATGGATGCACTTGTAATTGGCTCATTTTTGAGACAAATGGTGCCAGATGATTGAGATGGTGGCTTGAGGTTATCATTTTTTTTTTTCTTTCTTTTTTTTTTCTTTTGAAGGCCTGCTCATTGGCCGAGAGCACTAAGGCGCAGGTCTTTTCTCAAGAACAGTGAATCATGGGTTATAATCTCGCTGAAAGCATGAATGTTTGTGTTTGTCCCGTTATTAACAAGCATGGAAGATCAGACAAGGCCTCGGTATGCTAATCCCCTGCTAGTACTAATCTATACTAATCTATTTAAATTTCAAATAGATTCAATGATTATTTAATATCCTGAACAATGAAAAGTAAAAGAGGAATACAAAAGATAGACAGGAAAAAAGAAAGGACAGAAATTTATACACGACTTTAGATTTATGTTGGTTTGATTTCTTAAAGGTAAACTTCACACCCAAAACAACTTTTTTTTAAATGAAAGATGAAAGTCTCAATAACAATGTAGCATGTATAAAAATTTTCAATTCGTACTCAAAATTGATAAAATATATAAAAAAACTTTCATTTTTTCCCTCCCCCTGCGATAGACACTGGTGCCATGGTTCAGCAACTGTTACGTCACAAGTTGCCGATATGTGTGAAGGAGTTTCGAATTCGTGACGTAACACATTAGACGCTATCGGTTAGTTGTCAGTTGGGCATCTCAATGGACTATGAACATGAAACAACACCGGTAGTGACGACTGCGATTTTGATAACAGTGACAGCGATATATAAGGGCCATTAGCAAAATTAAATGCTACTGCTACTTCTGCGATATAAAGCCCTATGCATTAAACTGTGAAAACCGGGATCTTCTGCTTGCTGCGTCGGCGTGTGCACATTAGGGCGGCGTGTGCCTTACACAGCAGATAGGCTTACCTCCTCATTCCTTCGGCGTTTAACGAGTGCTGTTCCGGTCGTTGTTCTTAAAAAATGCCAGGCCCGTTTAGAGTTGGAAGAACTAGATCTAGTCTCAGCGAATTTCTTGTTTGAATTGATACTGAATTTAAAACTGCGGATGCATAGACAAAGCAAGATGCTTCAAAAGGAGCCCACGATGCTGTTTGAAGTTGGATACCAGTTCCCTCGCTGTCAAAAACTAATCCACTGTTTTTTAATCGATTCTGATTATGGAAATCTATGAAACGTGAAATTCCTATCTGGCTGTCTATTTACGCATCCAAACAAAGAACGAATTAAAGGCATTCCGGCATAAAACAGGTTAGCAAAATCTTACGATATGTAGAATCATTCTAATCAACTAGAATCTCGGTGACAAAATTCCCCGAGGTTCTCGCGGCAGGAAATAACAGCTTGTTCCGCCGTGTTCTGTGGAGAAGGAATGGAAGATCCCACGTAAATTTTCAATTTTCTGAGGCATTTTTCTTAATAAAATATTGGGAAAAATCGAAAAATTTTGTATGATATATATACTCTAGTAACCTGGATTAATGTTATGATGCATGCAAAAAAAATAAAGTCGATTTTTTCTGTAGTGTTTACCTTTAAGCTGGGAAATGTGTGCTTTAAATCAAAAGATTTTCTTATTCTATCCAACATATCTCAATTTACTATGAAATCTAGATAAACCTGGTTGTATATGCAAGCATCTAATCATATAGCTTCTGTTTAAGCCATTAAAAAAATAGCCGATCTAAATTAACTTTTTTATTTGGATGTAAAAGAAGATCCAAATAGCATCAGGAAAAAGTTGAGCATAAAAATGAAAAAAAAACAAATTTGAATAAAATCTTGTAAACATTCCTTGGAGGAATTTTACCTATGAAGCGAAATACATTTAAACATTTATTAACAAGAAATTATGGGCCCGGGGCGGCGCGGAGTAGGGTATAGACCAAGTGACTGTTATCCCCGCAATTCCGACCCCACTGGAACAATTTGGTCTAAACTTCATAGTAATGTAGATCTTGCCTATAAGAATCTGAATACTGAATTTACTATTTTACGTACCTAAATACCACATAGATCTTTTGTCCCCTCTGACTCCCACCCCCGTAATTCTGATCCCAGTCCACCAATCAAAACCAAACTAAACAGTAATCTTGTACATACCCTTAGTAAGCTCCATTGTTCCACTATTTAATAATATGGATTGCGAGCAATTGAGCTATCGTGCATCGACAAAGCGATTGCCACATGCACGTGTTCACTTCAACAATACTTAAAAGATAAACAGAAAGCAAGAGTATATTCATTCTTGACAAATCAATTGTTATATGACATGCCATTATCTTGGTATTCTTTACAGTCACTATTTTTGTACATGAATTCGATTGAAGAAGAACTTGAAAAATCCTGAAAAGTCGATACAGCCAAGCAAAGACCTTGATGGTAATATTTCTGAAAACAGAATTTGAAAAAGTCAATCCATTTTCAAGTTATGCAAACTGTGTATGCCCGGACGGCCGGATAAATGTACAAGCGTGCATTCTTATAAGTAACTTTTTGCTAAAGCTTCTAATAATTTCAAATTTCATTGCTTTGAATAGTTCCCGATTTTTCTAAATAAAGTATTGCACTTGAATATTTAAATATACAGGATGACCCAAACTTATCCAACATAATTGTTTAGGAACATTGTATGGTTCAAATGAAACAAAAAATGTCTAATAAACGTTACATCTAGTTTCGATCTAAATGTACGATATTTCATTCCAAAAAGTGAATCATTTGAGATGTTTATTGAAAAGAATCGTGGAAATTTTTTTTTTTCATTAGTCATGCAGTTATCTAAGCACGTGCCATGCAATAATTCCATTCGTGTGTGAGATATCGACGTTCGTCTATTTTCTTTTAAATAATAATGATGCTCTCCAATTGGTAGAGGCGTCTGCCATGATAGTCGAGGTTCCTGGTTCGAATCCAGGTTGCAGAATTTTTCCTTCCATTTTTCAATCGAAAAATCATTATTTTCTTTTATTTAGTCTTTTCCTAGAAAAAATGTAGGTTTGCCTATTTATTCTTAAATGTACTCTTCCTGTTTTGCATATCCCAAACAGGAAGAGGAATCATCGTACTTGTAACATGTGTGAACAGTATTTTATTGAATTGGCGGTTGATTTGAGCAGTTGCTCATATTGTGCAACACAACGTCGAATTTCATTATGCCGTTTGTTTTCACAAATGAAGAATATGATGACATTCATTTTTACTATGGGTTTGCTACTGGTAACGCTGCAGAAGCCAGCAGGTTGTACGCAGATGCATTTCCTCATAAGTGCCATCCACATCGGGAGGTGTTTTCGAGGGTACACCAAGTTCTAAGGGAGACAGGATCGTCCAAACGGAAGGGATCAACAGGGCCATCATGTCCTGTGTGGAAGAGATATCGTTCTCAACCAATTTGACAACGACCCCTCCACAAGTGTGCGAAGAACTTCTGCCGAAATAGCCATCCCCAGAGAGACAATTCGAAGGACACTGAGACGCGAGAGTAGGCATGCTTTTCACGCACGCTGTGTACAAGAATTGGGGACTGAAGACGCAGGGAAACGTGTTGAATTCTGTGAGTAGTTTGTGAATGCTCAAAGGGTGGATAGACATTTCTCTCAATTGATTTTATGGACGGATGAAGCTACATTCACTCGAAGAGGTGTACAGACAAACGTCGATATCTCACACATGATCGAAACTAGATGTAATGTTTATAGGACATTTTTTGTTCCATTTGAACCATATAAACAAATATGCTGGATAATTTTGGATCACCCTGTATATTCTATGTTCATCTACAACTTTGTTTTAAATGAAAGATAAAGGTATCACTAATCACTTACTATATAAAAGAATTTGAACTCAATAAATATAAGGCAGATGGATGGGTTGGGGGCAAAGCTTGGACTCCTGAAGTTTCTGTCATTAGAGTATTTACACATCCAAACGCAGTACAGTCGTCCCTCCACAAGCCAGGATTCCACTAGTCGGGAAATTCCACAAGTCGGCAATTTTTTCCTCAAAGCCAAGATGGTGGACATGACTTCCACTCAGGGATTTTTTGCCAACAAATCAAAATCAGTGACGATTAAAATATTCAAAGTAACCAATTTTATCGTTCCCCTAAAGCATACAGTTTGTTTTGGGGGCTATGAAAGCTAACTATGGAAATTAATATGAGAATTAAGATGAGCCGACTTTTTACGAACGTGTTATTTTCCACGAATGTCGAAATGACGGCCAATTAAAGGAGCATGCCCCCCTGCATAAGGGGCTACGCTAATTAAAAATATAAAAGGGGCTCCCTTAAAAAATAAAAACTCCGACTTGTGATTAACGTTGTCTTAATTTTAGAAAAATATTACTATATTTAATTTCTTTTAATTCGCCTTATTTTTTTCTAGCAATCAAAAGCTAGGTAATTTACTGAAGATACATATTATGAACAGACCTTGGCAATGAAGTAGATGCGAATACCGATCTTTAATTGAAATGTGTTCCAAGTGTTTTATTATTAGAAATGCTTATACTCTGTCCAACGAAAGAAATTTCCAATTTCAGTTGTTAGAGATTGTTAATTTTACTTAGCAACAATGTCTAACAATTGAAATCGGAAATTTAATTAGAGATGCCCAGTTTTTCTTTCATTGGACAGAGTATAGCACATAGCAGCTTTCAATATTTTTATTGTATTGTCCACCATATTGGAATTCCACAAGTCGGGAAACTCCACAAGATGGCAAAGCCATGGAACCGAGGTTGCCGACTTGTGGAGGAACGACTGTAGTTCAAACATATCTGCATTGGGAACAGGTTAGTGAAATTTTGCTGTATGTAGGATCATTTGAGATTAGAACCGAAAGCACTTTTTTTCATATGATGAGATCCCGCCACTGAGGAAATGTCACGTTTCACTGACTTACTCGAGCAGGAAGGGAAGGACTAGAGAACAACTGCATTGAGAGAGCAGAGTGATTCAAAAGTCTGTAACCTATTTCAAGTGCTATAACTAAGCAACTGCTGACGGCAGCTGAACGACTCGTGTACCAGTGGAAAGAGGTGATCATCAATTTCATTGAGGTTGATGGTAGAGCACTCACAAGGAGATTCTACTTGCCCTGATTTACTGATTTTGATTAAAAAAAAATTCTACTATTAACTTTCAATTAACTACTCATGCAAAGCCATTTGAAGCGCTTCTCAAAATTTTTCAAGGAAAAAAAAAAAATCGTAAATTTTGTTATCAATGACTGCTCTTATAAATACTCGAATTTTAGAATAGGATTCAATTAATTTGTGGTGGTCCAGTGTAAAGTGATGGAATTTTATTTTGCAGGTATGGGTTCAAATCTTGTCTTCGATAAATTATTAATTTTTTCCGTCTTAAATTCATTTTAACATGTATAAGACTGTGTAATTCATTTATTGAATGTAAATCACATTTTCCAATTTGCTACTTTGGATGATGAATATGAAACTGATAATGAAGTCCATGACAATTTTCATCAGCTCTTTGGAGAGTCGGATGAAGAAGCTCCGTTTGCTGGTTTTCCCACACAATAAATTCATTACCATAAAATTAATCTTGTGTGACGTTACAAAAACTACTTGTAATAGCTGTGTGGTATGATTTTTTTTTTCCTCTCAAGATTTAGAGAAAAATTTTTTTGTCTCTGCTTACGCTCAAGTCATGCCGTTTTCCCACTTTTTTCAGGTAAAAAATCGGGGGTCGGCTTATATACAAATGGGCTAATACAAGAGTATATATGGTACCCTTAGAATTTCTTTATCAAAATCGTTGAGTCAGAGTACATGGAGTCTCCTTATCAGTTGCTTTCATTATGGCAACAGAAAAGTTTTGCGTCCTTCATTTCCAACAAATGTGATAACCCATCCAGTGCGAATTTCATATCAGATTTGGAACTGTAGCCCCTACTGCTAAGAGCATGAAATGTTCAAAGAAATGGGTTATTTGCAGAAGCAGAAGCACACTAGTCTGCCTCATACCTTTGATGAAAACATCAAGCATATCGAGTGGATGTACGGCAATATGTTTCCCCTGTAATGGACCATATTGAACGCTTGTAAATAACCATTTCGAAACTTGATGATATGACAAATATTTTTAACTTCACCGCACCTCTGTAAGTTTACAATAAATAGAGGATTGTTAAATCGGGTATGGACTTTTGAATCACCATGTATTAGGGTCGTACAAATGAAAACGAAAATTTATGTGGGGGGGAAAAAAAAGACTACGTGTAGGATCGTAAGTTTTTATTTTCAACAATTGCGAAACCCCACGTGCAAATTGAACAATAGGTTGCAAGTGTTGCGTCACGTGAAAAAGAACAATAGCTTACGCTTCGAAGTTCTGCGAGTGATTGCTTCGTCCAAACAACAAAATGGAGTCAATGAAACAGGAACAGAGAGCAGTAATTTGTTTTTTGACACGTGAATTGCTTCTGAAATTCATCGTCGTATGCAGAATGTCTATGGAAATGACTGCCTAACCTTCACTCGTGATAGGGCATGGAGCAAGAGGTTTTCGGAGGGACGATCATCATTGCAAGATGAACAACAACCTGGACAAGCAAACCGCGCCATCACGGATGATTCCAAAGCCCAAAATTGACGCTGTCTTAAAGGAAAACAGAAGGGTGACAATCGATGTCGTGGTTGCTAAAATCGGCCTTAGTCGTGGAACTGTTCATTCCATTATCAGGAACCATCTGCGCTATAGAAAAATCTGTGCACAATGGGTCCCTCATCATTCGACATCAGAACAATTTGGAGTTCGAATGGTCATGTCCCTGCAACATTTGACTCTCTATGAAGAGGAAGGAGAAAGTTTTCTCGACAGAATCGTTACAGGGGCTGAAACTTGGTGCTTTCATTTGCAGCCAGAAAGCAAACGTTAAAGTCGTCAATGGAAGCATTATGGGTCACCACCTTCGAAAAAATCAAAAGCAATCGCAAACAGCACGGAGAAGGTGATGTTGACTGTGTTTTTTGATCGCAAAGGCACGATTTTACTGGACTTTTTTGAAAAAGGCACCACAGTTAACCCAGCACGATATGGGGAAACGTTAAAGGCACTGCGCGCGGCTATCAAATGCAAGCGTCATGGACTTCTTAATAGAAGGAGTGCTTCTTCTCCACGACAACGCGCGTCCTCACACCTTGAAAGCAACGGTAGACCTCATCAAAAAGTTCAACTAGGGAGCAATGCAGCATCCGCCTTACAGGCTTGACTTATCCCCATGTAACTTTCATGTGTTTGGGGATTTCAAGCAACATCTGAAAGGCCGCAGGTTTCAGTCGGACGATGAAGTGAAGGAAGAGGTTTTGGAACGGTTCCACACGCAAGCGAAAGACTTCTTGCATAAAGGAATTACACGCCTTATTACACAGTGAGATAAATGCTTTAACGCATTTGGAGAGTATTTTTAAAATCCTTGTATACACTTTGGATAAAATAAATTATTTCAATTTTCCAGTGCATTTTTTAAATGAGATATTAGATAAGATTTTGATTCAATTTCATATGCTTTATTACTCTTGATTAATGTTATGATGCCCAAAAAAAAGTAGTCAAATTATTCTGTAGAATTTACCTTAAGAAAAATTGGAAAGCATTGAATTATAAATTATCCAAATCAATATAATTAACTGTAAGTCATCATCTGCAGATGCAATCTGCATAATTGGTAAACAAGTCTCCTATAAAATAAAAAAGAAATCTCTCTCCAAAAGGCACTCTTGGATTTAGTGGGAAAAATATGCATAATTGAACATAAAATCTTTTAGTGAGAATAGTAGAGCTGGAATTAGCAATGCGATATAGTCAGCGATAAATGAAAAGGGAATATGAATCTCAAAGTTTTTCATTTTCTGGTTAATTTCATCTTTCCAGGGCAGTTTAGGACAGAAATATGCTGTTATACTAGCCAATTCTTCATTGGGCCGTATGGGGCTGACATTTTGGAAAACTACCGAGAGTGTCGCTTCTTTGGAATAAACGACCACGAATTCCCATTGAGTCATGTTTCCTTCTCCTCTATTCCTGATATGCATATTACTGCTGACACATTTCGGTGAAACAACCATTTTCACGGGCAAGCTCTACTAAATGAGAGTTTTTATTTTAAATCTTAAAAATTCAATGTTGAATTCTCACTTAGTTTGCTTGTGGTGATAGTTGTTTAACCAGTTTAACCACCCACATACATCCTTGTCCCATAATTTTAGTGTATCTTTTTTAAGTCATTAACTATCTATTTAATTTAAAATTTTTCATTCAAACAATTACAAATACAGTCCGTCTACTAGAGGCATATTCGGCAACTCAGATCTGACTGGATCTGAGGTGCAAAGCGTTCGGCTACTGATTCTGATTGACTGACTGCTCAGAAAACGTGTTCGGCAGAGGACTTGTTACATCATAATCTAGTCAGAATTGTGACGTGAAGCTCAGTCGAAAAATTCTTGACTGAGAAGTCAGAAAATTAATCCATGACGTAGCCTCTCTTTTGTCCACCATAGGGTCAAGAAAGGTTAAGGGAAAAAACATGTTCCCCTCTCCCCATATCTGTGGTAGGGGTTCTCAAAAGGGTGTTTGCCTTGTGAAATTGCATGGCAGTGACGCGAGAAAAAATTTAAGAAAATGTAAACATAATTGATGTGCGCAGTAATATTCCTCATGTGTGCTGCGAGAAATAAAAGTTTGAGAACCCCTGCATGCAATCATTTCGTTACGAAAACTTTTGGCAACTTTTCCCCTCCTACTACAGGAAAGTGGAATTTTTATTCCAATAGTGTTAAAAAGATTTCGTTTTCTTAGCTCTTGAAAATGGCAATAGCTGATGATAGGCATCAACGCTGTTTCAATGGGCTTGGATCATTGACGATTTTATTACTAATCCCAATGTTTATTTTCAAGCATGCCACGTTAGGTTGCTCAATGAACCATCTAATCATATATTCAAGTCAGTCAGCTTTTGCATTCAGCACTTCGACTTAGATCAGAAAATCGTCATAGGTCACATGACTACTCAGATTTGAGTTGCCAAATAACATGGCATATGAGCCAATTTGTTGCCATGAGTAACGGGAGAGGATTAACTTGTAGCCTCTATTCAAGGTCACCTACTCAAAGCCCCTGTGAATGAAATCACTACTTGTAAAAAACAGGCGCTGGCAGCAGGGGTGGATTTACGTATAAGATATAAATAAGCTACAGCTTAGGGCCTCACAATCTGTAGGCCTCTTCTGTAAGGCCTCACAATCTTAGTTTAACATGGTAGGGGCCTCATGTTGCGTAGGGCCTCATTAAGTCTAAATCCACCCCTGGGTGGCAGTCAAAGACTAGTGACTTGCATGATTGGCTGAATTTGAACTATGACATTTATCGCTTATACAAGGTCACTTGCCGAGAAATGGTAGACTGACTGTTTTGTTGTTCATCAATTAGCAAAATGAATAAATAGCATTATTTATAATGTTACTTTATTTTCACAGTTTTGAAACTGGTCGCAAATCGCAAGCAACGCCATAAACTGAACCTCAAAAGTAAGCTGAATGGCGTGGCACTGCGTAGCACGAGCCAAATTTGGGCGACTGTGTTCGCGCGGCACGGCCTGGCTGATTCCCCCGCTCCCCACTACCTCATCCCGAAGAGGTCCGCCTTCCACTCCAACATGACGTACTCTGCAAAAGTGTACCGAACAACCAAATTTCCTATCTCTGGTGCTATTTACCGACGAGGCAACATTCTCTGAAGAAGGTATTTTCAATTCAAAAAATAGCATTTCATGGGCTCCCAATAATCCACACGACAATTATGAACATAATCGGCAGGATAAATTCAAAGTTAATGTTTGCCCAGGAATTTTGGGCGAGCACATTACCGGGCCCTATTTTTTACCCGAATGTTTAAATGGGCATAACTACCTGATATTTTTAACTAAAGTGTTGCCTGGTCTCTTATGTGAAGCTCATGTTCCAGAAGGAACAATTCAGAACATGTATTTTCAGCATGCTCCCTGCTCATTTCGCTCGAGCTGTTACAGATCATTTAAATGCGACCTACCCAGAAAGATGGATAGGGCGGGGAGGGCCATGGCCTGCTCGCTCCCCTGACTTGACACCTTTAGATTTTCTTTTCTGGGGGTGTACAAAGGAGTTAGTGTACACAACGCCAGTTAGAGATGAAATGGACCTGATTGCAAGAATTGTTGCGGCTGGTCACGAAATTACGCATTCAGCTTAGTTTGAGGTTCAATTTATAGCATTGCTTGCGATTTGCGACCTCAAGTGTCTTATATCACTTTAATCGCCTGAATTTCGTCTACATCGTAGTGTAGTTTTTTGAAGGAGATAATTTACACCCTGTATATGTAATATAGTAGCATCTAACCAGGATTACTCGCCATTTGCTATCACTCTACCGGGCTTTGCAAAAGTTCTGTTACACTCGTGACGACCCTCAAAGAAATGGACACGACGATGTTCACGATGCAGTTAGACATGTTTTTATTGTGCCATCATGTAGAATAACATTGTAATTAGTCATTTAATCAACGTAGCCACCATCTGCATCAAGAACCCGCTTCAGACGAGGCCGAAAAGCCTTGCAAACTTTGCGAATGTAGTCCTTCCTCATTCTGGTCTGTACACGGTTGACAGATGTTTTCAGCTCGTCGACGTTGCTGTGACAGACCTTGCAGGCCTTCCCCTTGACATGCGCCCACACGCTGTAGTCAAGTGGATTGAGGTCTGGCGACTGCAGAAGCCAAAAGCCCTTCGACCAGAAGGTCATGTTGGACCCCAACCAGTTTTGCACAGTGTTGGCCGTGTGGGCAAGGGCACCGTCCTGTTGAAAGATGTAGTCCGCATTTCTTCACCCAGGGAAGGACTTTTGTGGCCAAGATGTCCTTGTAATCAGCCGCCGTTAGCCGGTATCCACTTGGGAACCACACGGGTGGCATTTTCTCGCCATTCGACGCCACGATTCCGAGCATCATCACAGAGGCCGGGTGCTTGGTTGTAGACACGTAGCGGACCTTGGAGATGTCCTGGCCGAAGCTTACCATGCAGTCGTTTTGCTTGTTGACGACAGGATCGACCGTGAAGGTCTTTTCGTCAGAGAAAATGACAATTCGCTCGCCATGACTCTTCAAGTCGTTGAGAAGACGGCAACAGCGCTCCCGACGTTGTTCCCGTATCCGATCCGTCAGCAGAGGCCTCACGCTCTTTCCACCTTCTTCTTTGACCGCTCTGGACACTGTGGACACCGAAATTTTCTTTTTCTGTGCGAGCGCAGTCATTTTGTGCGTCGGGTCTTGTTCGAAGGCTTTTCTCACAGCCAAACGGTTGACGACTTGAGGTCTACCTGAACGAGGTTGATCTTTAAGGTCTCTCCCATTCTTGAGCCTGTCCGCAACTCTGTGGATGGTCATCCGGCTGACTTGAGGAGCTTGGCAATCTCGGACTTCATGTGGCCCGTGCGCAGGAGAGCAGCGATCTCTACTCGTTTCGTTTCCATCTCTTTTGTCTTGGACATTAGGATCACTCAGAGGTTAACACGTAATTTCCAATATATTATTTGATCCTTTTGTGGAAATGGAATTATCCAAATCATGAGCAGTCCATTTTTTGGGGGATGTAAAGAGTGTAACAGAACTTTTGCAAAGCCCGGTATAATGTGTGTGTGCATATATACACACACTCGTCAATTGTTTATACATTCCAGAATTTTATACATTATCAAAAATCTGGTAACCCGAATAGGCGTTGGTCCAGTTAGTTTGGATTAATGGAATCCTACTTCATCTCAATTAGATGAAGTATGAATAATATTTTGTCATTTATTTGTATTGATGTAGGGTAACCGTTGCTCCATAGTTTCATTCACTGACCGAGTTATAGAAGCTCTATGTAATCAAGACAACGATGACCTTGGTGAAGCTGAGCAAAAAAATATCGAGTAAGTATAGTTTTAGCTGAAATTTGAATGTTCCTTATTTTGAAAACAGTGTTCATAAAAATTGCAGTGAGAATTGCATTTGTTGATTGGTGTCAGACACGTAAACTTAATTCATTATTTTAGAATCTGATAATACAAACGACACAGGACTTTTTGTATGGCACAATTGCATTGAGTCTGAATTGCGACTACATAAGCATTTTTAACTTCTTTAATTATTCTCATAGAAAGAGTTTACCGTTTGTATTTTTTGGTGTTGTGATGGAGTTGGGAAGATTTGCATCTCCCTACCAAGTTTGGTCTCATGGGACAACCAGAATATTTCATTCTTAAAAATCCCTTGATATATGGACTCCATTGTATTCCACCTCTATGTATGTGTTCCACCTGTTGGCAGTACCGTAGCTCAGTAAAATTGGGCCCAGGGAAACAGAAATATTATATCCCCTTACATAACGTATTTACCTGAATACATACCAAGGTTTTTTTTTCTTTCAGAAAAATGATAGAAAAAAAGTGATCTCTGGTTAAATTCGCGTGCAACGAGAAAAAAAAATTTCCTCGGTGGCATATTTTTTTATTAATTTTTTTTTAATTTATGGTATTTAGTTTTTGTAAATAAATTCTGTTTTATGCATCTTGATTACATTTACTCTATTTACTGTGTCGTAGCCATGTCCATTCATTGAAAAAAAGACACGTGAAAATGATTTGAAAATTAAAAACAAACTCGGCACCTTGAAACAAAGCAGTTAACTAAGAAAACATGTAAAGAACAGTGGAAAAAAATTCGGGTATTCAAAAACCAAAAGAAAATTAGTAATTAGGCCGAAACAGTGTAACGGGTCAGTACAACCAACTATTGGCGTAATAGAGGGGATTTAAATAATCTTCAGTACATTGAAAAAATAGAGGTCGGTTTAAAACTGAGAATATTTTTCCCCATGAAAACACCCAAAAGGGGGGGGGGGGGCAGAGGTTGGCTTAAATTTGACATCTGTATCTATTCAGGTAAATACGGTATTCTGTTTTCTGAACCAAACAATGCTATACTCCATACAAAATACTTCATCGAGCTTATTCGGAGTTCTAAATTTAAAGGACCAGATAACAGTCTCTGATGCTTTTGAAATGCCACTTTGTTTGGTCCAGAAGCGTAGACACTTAGGAAGATCGACGAAAAGAAGCTGGAAATATTTGAATGTGGACTTGGAGAAGAATGATATGGACGTTACGAGGGCAAATCAATAAGTCAGTTCCACGAATTTTTTTCACAGCAATTTATTGTTGAAACAAGACGACTTTAGGTGTGCAGGAGTAGCAGTTCATTACTTATTTTTCTATACAGGGTGTAAATTATCTCCTGGAATAAAATAAAAATTGAAAACAGGGTGGTTAAACTCTCCTATTATCCTCTTTACTTTGACAAAGAGAGCCTTTATCTAAAACGTCAGCTTTTTTCAGGGTTCCACCACCCCGTTTTCAATTTTGAAATAAAGTAAATATGCGAGGTGTGTAGAAAAAGTATCGGACCTTTGGCCAGGAAAAGTAACATTATTCACCTGTAGGATATAAATATTAATTCCCTTCAGAGTACTCTCCTTGGGACTGCACACACTTCTCCCACTGCTCCTGCCATTGTTAAAAGCATCTTCGGAAGGCCTGTTTGGAAATGGCGGACAGCTCCGCCGTCATTTTCTGCATAATGTCTTCTCGTGACTGAAATCTGGTTCCTTTCCACGTCGTTTCGAGCTTGGGGAACTGCCGAAAGTCACATGCAGCCATGTCAGGGAGTAAGAGGCTGATGGACCAAAGTAGTGCTGTGTTTGGCCAGGAACTTCTGAATCAGATGCGATGAATGGGCGGGTGTGTTGTCGTGATGCAGCGAACAAGTACTGTTGCCCAGAAGTTGGGTTGTTTCCATCATACAGCTTCACAGAGGAGACAAAGGACCATCAGATAATAATCTTTGTTGATGGTTTGGCCTTTCGAGAAAATCGAAAAACCGAGATGCGTGTATTACACTCATTCACTCTCACGATGCCAGCCAGCAACTCACGATCTCTGTGTACGTGACCAACTGCACGCATGCGGATCAAGGTCAGCTATACCTCGTCGCCAGAGGAGAAAAACTGTGGTTCATTCATTTAGGCAGGAAAAATATAAGTCCGATACTTTTTATGCGTACCTTGTACAGTATTTCGTTAATCTATATAACATTTATGTTAATAGCATTTCTCCTTTCCTTATTTTTATTAGAAAGATTAAGATTGCAAGAGACCGAGCACTAGCCCTTCTTAGCAGATCAAGAACGTCTTTAAAGGTTTCAAGTGACCGCCAGTCTTTATCCACGTCACCTGTATCTACCGTATGTGCTGCCAAAAGTATGACAGTTGGAGAAAGCAGTTCTGTACAGAACTGTTCAAGTATAGCATCTGGTGGTGGTATAATAATGATATTATTTTTATCTGTAGATTTAATATTGCAACCATCAAAAGTTGAGGCAGATGATAAATACTTTCACTTCCCACATAATGTAATATTCAACTTGCAAAAATTTGGGTTGCTGATAATATCAACCAACAACTGCTTTTGTACGAGGGTGGGCTGAAAAGTAATGCCTCCAAGGCCATAACATTTTTATTTTTTAACGAATTTAAATTTTTTTTTTTTCAAATGATGGCTTATTTTGTTCTCTTTTCAATGCATTATTCACTTTTCAACATAGTCCCCATCTCTGTCCACACACTTTTGCCAACGTGACACTAGTCGTGACATCCCGTCGGAGAAGAAGTCCTTTGGTTGTTTCCGACACCAGGATCGAATCGCGTCTTTCAGCTCGTCATCAGAGCTGAATCGATGTCCTTTAAGCGATTCTTTAAGCTTTGGGAACAAGTGAAAATCGCTGGGAGCAAGGTCAGGGCTATACGGCGGATGCGGTAGAACCTCCATGAACTTCAGTCGCTGCAACCCTTTTTGCGTTTCTCGACTTGTGTGCGGACGTGCATTGTCGTGCTACAGAATAGGGTCCATACCCTTCCCAACTCGGAGCAACCGGGCGCGAAGCTTCTCTAGCGTTTGCACGTACTGTTTTGAGTTGATCGTGGTTCCTGGTTCCAAGAAGTCAAGGTGGACAACACCCTGGAAGTCCCAAAAGATGTCAACATGACTTTCCCTGCTGACTTGACAACCCTGAACTTTTTGGGACGTGGAGATGTTGCATGGCGATATTCCAACGATTGTCGTTTGTTCTCTGGGTCAAAACGATGTGCCCACGATTCATCCCCCGTGAGAATGCGCTGCAGAAAAGCCTCACCCTCACGCTCGTACCGGGCCAACAGATCCTGGCAAATGTTCTTTCTCTTCTCTTTGAGTTCAGGAGTGAGCATATGCGGTACCCAACGAGCACACACCTTATGATATCCCAGCAACTCGGTTATGATAACGTGCACTCTCTCCTTGGAAATTTGGAGCTCTGTAGTGATGTCATATTGCTTAATTCGGCGGTTGGAACGAATCATTTGATTGGCACAAACTCGATGTTGCTCGTCTGTTGCTGTGATCGGTCGTCCACTGCGGGGTTGATCAGCTAGGCTAGAGCTTGCCGGGTTTCGTTCTTTCATTAATCTTGCCCATCTTCTCACTGTACTGACGTCAAAAGTTGCATTGCCGTATACAGCTGTCATTCGGCGATGAATTTGGACAGGATCGCAACCTTCAACTGTCAAAAACTCAATCACTGCGCGCTGTTTCAACCTGTCTTCCATGTAGGTCGCCATTATGTTTCATTTTCAGCACACCTATACCATCTAGTGACATAGACATGAAGTGTTTTTGAAAGAGAACAAAATAAGCCATCATTTGAAAAAAAAAATTTTTAAATTTGTTAAAAAATAAAAGTGTTATGGTCTTGGAGGCATTACTTTTCAGCCCACCCTCGTATAAACATTTTTTATTGATTTTGGGTGGAGAGAGTAATTGGACAGTGTAGTCATGTGAAGTGAACTTGTTACCATGTAAGTTTTAAGGAAACATTAATTTCCTGACATCGAGGCAAAAAATAAAGCTTCACGAATTAAAGCAGTTATACGATTCTCACTCTAGCTTTACAATAGAGAATCAGTTACTGTGAAACCATGTGTGACGCAATCAATGAGAACTTTCCTTTTATTCCGTTTTCAGAAGTCAGAGGACAAGTTTGTGTTAAGTGGGTTTCTGTTTTCTTCACCAAGTCGGTTGTCTGTTGCTAATCTTTTTGAATTATTTGATTTGGACTTCAGATTCAGGTAGAGTATCAAAAAGTTATAATAGCACACATGTATTATCTATTCAGGAACATGGCCAAATGACAGTTAATCAGTTTAGTCCTTCGAACTGGCCAAAATGAATAACTTAGCCGCCATTTTGGCTATGTTCCCAAATAGATAGGACACACGTGCCTACTTTTACTTAATTTTTGATGCTCTATCCGAAACTGAAGTCAAAATCAAAAAATTCGAAAAAAATTAGTGAAGCACAAAAAACTTTGCAAATACAGTAACAATGATTTTAATTAACATCATTCTGACAATGCAGTAACATGCATTCTGAACTGGTTTTCTTTCGTTTCGGGTAAAGATGTACACTGCCCTGCCAAAAGTATCCGGATACCCCTATACAGGGTGTTTCAAAATTATGTACAATAAATTTAGTGACATATTCTTCAGATCAAAAGAAGACGAAAATGTTCTATAGCACTTTGTCTGGAAACGATTTATTTACGCGATACAGCCAACTAAACCCGTGGCTCCAAAGTACAGGAATTGTTCAAAGTGCCCGCCACCAGCTCGCACGCACGCTTCGGCTCGTTGCATGAGCGACCGTCTGATGTCATGGAAGAGTTCGTCGCCAGCATTACGAACGGTTTGGCATGCATTTTCAATTCGTTGTCGCAGATCCATAATGTTAGGAACTTCTGTGCTGTAGACGATCGTTTTCACATTACCCTACAGAAAAAAGTCCAAGGGATTAAGGTCGGGTGATCTTGCAGGCCGGGCTACCGGTCCACCTCGACCTATCCACCGATTCGTGTATGCAGCATTAAGGTGTGCTCACACAACATGGCTGAAATGTGCTGGAGCGCCATCATGCATGAATCATATGTTAGATCTTATCAAAAGAGGAACATCTTCCAGTAATTCTGGCAATGCATTCTGCAGAAACAAAAGATACGTTCGCCCAGTCAATCGTGGCGGCAACACATAAGGGCCAATTAAGTTATTTCCGACAATTCCACACCAAATGTTCACGGAGAAACGCTCTTGATGCGCTCGAGCTCTGGTAACTTGCGGGTTAGCATCTGCCCAATGGTACTGGTTGTGAGAATTTACGATTCCTGTCCGGGTGAAGGTTGCTTCGTCCGTGAAAAGTATCTGGCTGAGACAACTAGGGTCTGCAGCATGACGATGTTGTATCCATTGGCAAAATCGTTGACGGCCAAAGGAACCACGCTCCCTCAAATGTCTGTCGACAGATACAAATGTTCGGTTATTTGGCAAGCGTCTATTCGGAAAGCGTTCTTGGTAGAGTCTTCTTGCTTCCACAGCATTTCCGTCAGCAAGACCATACATTAGGTGCATGTCAGTGTATTCTGCACAGGAATACGTGTACATGACTTTTTTTAACGTAAATCGTAATGTGTATGTCAAAGCACGCAAACGTTCTGAAATTGCTATTCCTAGTGGATGTACAGTAATGGAAACAACCGTACACAACTAATGGAGCAACCCTAAAGTAGGTTTAAATGGAACAAACCACTCAACCTAGTGTTGGGTCGAAACGCTGGAACTGCTAAAATATCGTCCGCTAACTACCGTGCTTCCCTACTGTATCATATTGGATTACTCGCAAACAAATCGTTTCCAGACAAAGTGCTATAG